>OVBA01000885.1:0-53500 GCA_900406435.1 Lepidium aucheri
CCATATTTGCTTTGTTTTTTCTTTGAGTCGGCCCTTTAGGGCTAGCTGATATGACCATTATATAAGATCCCCTTGCAGCCATGTATTCATTTTGAACCTATTATCAATAAAGATCGAACTTTTTTTCTACATAGAAAAACCTAGCCGTTGGAAGCTTAGCCGCTTTGTCTAAACGTGCAAGCCACACCAAGTGATCTCGTGAGGATTCCCCTTGATCNAAGAAGCCTCCATTCTTCTTGTGGATCACTCTTCAATCCACCAACTTCCGCACCACATCTTCATCTTAGCAAAGGAAGAACTTCGGTTTCCTTTTGATTGAGATTCATTCCAATCAACCTTAGAGAAGCACCTTGAGGTGTGTATCATCACCAAATAAACAAAGCTATGAAAAGCTCGAAGCTGAACGAATTTAGGATATCATAAATGTCATAAAACCCAAGCAAGCAATTCGAGGAGGATTCAATTCTGAAATCAATTCAAATGCTACCAATTAAAGTCAATGCTATAAGAAGAGAAAGACATCAAGTAGATCGAATAGTAATTCTAACCCACTTTCAATAAGAATTCAAGTCAAATCAAAATCAAAACTTTCAACTTTCAATAGAAATGAAGAATCAGAACAATGCATCAAGTTTTATGGAGAAGATGATGGATGCAGGCATCCTTCCTGATAGTGTGACCTTTAACTTGCTTCTTCAGGATCTCTATAATTCTAATCATTGAATTGATGCAAATAGATTAAGACTTTTGGCATCAAGCAAAGGATATGAACCCGAGGAGACAACGTACCATGTTTTGGTTTCGGAATTCACGAAAGAAAGAAGAAGAAAAGAAGGAGAAGTTGTGGTAAATGAGATGTTGGATAAAGATATGTTGCCTGATATCTTTACATACAATAGATTAATGGCTGGCTTGTACTGCTCCAAAAAATATTCAAGGAAATTGTAAACTAGACCCAAGCGATATACCTATGTATCAACAAATTTGATTTTTGAAGAATATGAGATATGAAATGAGACCAATTTGGGTTCTTTATTAACTTCTCTGGAAACAAATTACGATGCTTACATCGGCGAAGACGCTAGTGGTGAAAACCAAGGCAAGAAGTGACAAAGCCACGAGCTTCGCAGCTGTCATGTCTCGATTTACCACCAAACCTCTCGATCAAGGAAAAGGGACAGAGATTCCAACAAACAAGAGAAACGTAACTTGTCGCTCTCACAATCTCGTAACCTCTCGATTCGATCCAATTTCAGCAATTTTTTATTTTTGCAGGTTACCCGCAAACCCGCAAATCCGTCAAGGTTACTATCTATTAACCCGCAGTCTATACGAGTTTGACTCGCGAGACCCGCTTAATTATGGACATAAAATATAATGTCCAGGCCCGCGTCCAGTAAGGCTTATCAGGCCAGACCCGCATGCCAATAGCCCATCTGACACGCCTAATTGGGAAGAGCTATGATCGCTATAGAAAACAAAAATATTTTGAAATCATTAAAATAAGTTAATCATGATTTAGATTTTATTTTGGCTTTTCATTGTTGTAGAAAGTAAAATTTTAATTATGGTAAGTTTTTTGGCTGGATAAAGCCAAATTTCTATATATGTGTTTTGCATATTAAAAATCACTATTATTAACAATAAATTCTCTTCCTCTACCAACATTTTTTCGTTCTATTACTAATTTAATTAGATCATGAACCCTCATTTTTATGACCCTCCGCCTCCCTCTCGATTTTTTTTAATATTTTTAGAATGAATTTGAGAAAAAGGGAAGGTTAGTCACGTATCGTTGATTGTATCTCTAAAACTTTTCATCACTTTCTGATATTAATAACTAGAATTAAAAAATGGAAAACTTTAATGCATCCGGAAATAAACCCTCTTTAACTTCTCTTCTGATGGACTGAATATCTTTCATAAGGAATCGTCAAAAGATGAGACGACATTTTCCAGAAAATCCCCAACAAAAAATACACATTATTCCTTCTCTTCGGTCGAAAAGATCATAACCACTACCCACATTCCACAAAATAGTGCACCACAAATAGCAACTAAAAAAGAGACATGCGATCCCATAGAAAAACATCACAATCCCTTGTAGAAAGAAATGAATCTACCGTTTATTTTGTTCTAGGATTCTTCCTATTTGTGGGTCATTTATGGCATGCTGGAAAGAGCTCGGGCAATAACAGCATGATTTGAAAAAGGATTTGATCGTGATTTTGAACATGTTCTTTCCATTAAAACAAATTACAACGTGTGTAAAAGTTCTCTAATATTGTCATCGTAGAAACTTGGGTTTAGAAAACTACATAAAAGTATTATATATATTCTTTTTTTGTTGAAATGTAAAATTTATATATCAATAGAAAAAGACTTTAGGTACAAGTGAGATAGTCAAAGAGCAAAAGGAAATTCTTTAACATTGAATAAAAACAATTAAGTCATCCTAGTTTCAAACCATCTTTGAAGAAGATGAGCGAGCTTATGAGGAGCTTGATAGGATAAAGATGAAATTCGATCATGGATGACCATCTCAATCTCACAAGCAAGAACTGAAAAAGGCTTCCACGATTTGCTATGAATCCTAGAGTTTTGTTCTCTCCAAATGAAGTAGATGAAAGATTGGAAAACCATCTTCAACAAAATTATGTCCATGAGAGGAGGAGAAGTGGAAGAAAGGGCAGAGATAGTATCATACCAATTAGAAGATAAGGGATGAAATAGATTTCTGCGAAGAGTCCAGCAAATGGAGAAGCCATATGGGCAGCTAAAAAATAGATGATCTCTACATTCATCTCTTTCACCACGAAGAACAAAAGGTTAATTAAAACCCCATCTTCTCATACGAACTTCAGTGGAGAGTTTACCATTAAAAGTCAGCCAACAAATAAAAGAGAATCGAGGAACTCGTTGAGAAAACCAAACAATAGAATGCAAAGAAACCTTGCAGCAACAGGACGAAGCTGAGACCAAGTTTTAGATGAAGAAAAAACAGGTCTGAAAGTATTGGAAGAATGTCTCCATAGGAACAAATCATTACCAAGTGATGAATCAGGAGGAGGCAAACTTAAAATCTTATCAATAATGTGCTGAAAATGACGATTGTCAGTAGAGCTAAAACACCAATTAGAATCACTTACAGCTTCAGCAACTTTGGCATTACAAAATATACCAAGATATCTAGTACCATAATCACTTGTTAATGACAATAACTTGCCACAGCCACCCAATCATCGAACCAAAAATGGGAATTAAGACCAGAATTTACACTGACTTGAATAAAGCTGTAAACTTCATGTTGAAGTTTGAGTAATTTTTTCCAAATCCAGGAACCTTGAGTACCATCTTTAGTACCCCAAAATGAGACATATTGAAGTAGATAATGTCAAGTCCAAATAACCCATAGAAACTTAGAAGAGAAAACAAGTCGCCAAATCAAATGGAGCACAAAAACTTTGGAAGAAATTCTTAAAGATCTGATACCAAGTCCGCTTTCATCATAAGATAAACAAATCTCTTTCCAAATAATTTTAGCTTTAGATGAGATATTATATTTATTCTTAAATTTGGCTTTATTGGTTGTAGGTTGCAGAATGGAGATATTAAAAGGAAAATAATTTGATTTTAAGATAGATGCCCACAATTTGTATAATAGATGTTGGAACCGGGTCTAGCACAAAAATTTTAAAATCTGAAAGTTTCTAATTTAAAAGGGGGGAAAGATTGGGCATGGACACTTGTGAGATGGATTTGGAGCAAAAGAAGTTAAACCCTAAGTGAGAAAGATGATTGCCGAGCATAGGTGATACACGCCTCAAGGTGCTTCTCTAAGGTTGATGGGAATGAATCCTTGATCAAAGGGAACAATGTGTACTTCCTTTGATAAGAAGATAATATGCGGCATAAGTGGATGGATTGTAGAGCAATCCACAAGAAGAATGGTAGGCTTCTTGATACACTCGAACACACTCTCAATCAAGGGGAATCCTCTCAAGATCTCAACGTGTGGTTTGAACCCCTACATAAGCGGCTAAGCTCTCTAACAGCTAGGTTTTCTTGTAGAAGAAAGTTCGGTCTTTATTGATAATCAAAGTTGAATATTACACTGCTGCAAGGGGACCTTATAAATAGTCATATCAGCTAGCCCTAAGACCGACTCAACTCAAAAGAAAAACAAATGAAAGATGGGTCACAGCCCATTAATAAACAAACAAGAAACAAAGAAAACTAACTTAGAGTTTGGTTGTGGCCTTGCTTCATAAGTTGAAGCCTTGGTCCACTTTATTAAACGAAAATAAAAGCCTATGGAATCTAAGACTCTCTAGTCTAAGATGCTAGAGCCATTGGGATTGGTGGACCTGCAAATACATTTAAATTGATTACAGAACATACATTGTTGGAACGGATGAAAGGCCAAGCCTTGTTAATTACTTCCAGCTCAAGTCTTGACGATTCTTGGTCCTTTTGATCAGCTACTTGAAGATCTTGAATGTCTTGGTTCCCCTCTTGACGTGTGGCTTGGTCTTGGCTTGAGTTCTTTGCCTTCTCCGCACTTCTTGAAAAGCCTTCAATATGGCTCTTGTCGATCTTTGTGCGGTCCGGTGAAGGAGCATCATCTTCCTTGCTCAAGACGTCAGCTACAGCTTCTCCTAGTTGTTCCCTAAGCTTGTGTGCTCTAGCTCTGGTCATTGGCCTGCTTGGTCAACCGGCTTGATGTCCTCATCATTCCCTTCCTCTTGAAGATTCTCCATCATGGGTGCATCGTCATTGTCTACATGGAAAGGAGAGAGATCAGCAACATTAAAACTTGAAGAAATGTTGAACTCACCTGGCAGCTCCAAGCGGTATGCATTGTCGTTGATCCGTTCTTGCACTCGGAACAGTCCATCACCGCATGGCGAGAGCTTGGACTTGCACTTGTTCGGGAACCGCTCCGGACGCATGTGTACCCAAACCCAATCTCCCGGTTTGAATGTCACAGCCTTGCACATCTTGTCCTCTCTTTCCTTGATTGCTTCAACCTTCTTCTCCGAATTCTCCTTGATCTTGAGATGTAGCTTGTGGATCAGCTCGGCCTTGGCAGTTGCGTCCTTTTCAAGGTAATGGCGTGGAGGAAGTGGTGTAAAGTCCATGGACGTTAAAGGGTTGAAGCATTACACTACTTCAAAATGGTGAAAGCTTAGAAGAAGAATGGTTAGCTTGGTTATAAGCAAATTCAACCATAGGTAAACATGAGAGCCAATTGTTCAAGTTCTTACCGATCGTAGCTATAAGTAAAGTACCTAGAGTACGGTTTACCACTTCAGTTTGGTCGTTAGTCTGAGCATGACAGGTGGTTGAAAAGAGAAATTTGGTGCCTAGTTTGCGCCACAAAGTTCTCCAAAAGTGGCTCATTAATTTGGCATCGTGATCACAATGGTCCTTGGAACTCCATGTAGATGCACCACTTCCTGAAGAATATATGGGCGATTTATGATGCATCATTGGTCTTGTCACAAGGTACGAAGTGAGCCATCTTTGAGAAGCGATCCACTACAACAAAACTTGAATCATTGTGCTTGATCTTTGGCAAACCTAAAACAAAGACCATAGAAATATCCTCCCAAGGAGCATTAGGAATATGTAAAGAAAAATAAAGAACATGAGGATGCGGCTTAGCTTTGGCCTTGAAACATGTTGCACATCTGAGGCACAGCCGTTCCACATCTCTCCTTAGATGTGGCCAAAAGAAATGGTCAATCAGCATGGCTAGAGTCTTGTTAACACCAAACTGTCCTATAAGTCCTCCGCCATGCACTTCTCTAAGTATCAAGTCCCTCATTGATCCTTGCGGTGTGCACAACCTCTTTACCCGAAAAAAGTACCCTTCATGGATGTAATATGACCAGAAAGCTCCTTTGTTGCAAGCTTGATAAATCTCTCCAAAGTCTGGATCCTCATTGTAGTTGTTCTTAATGAACTCAAATCCTAAAACCTTGGCGTCCATGATGGTAATGAGGTTGTGCCGTCTAAAAAGAGCATCCACGACTAAATTCTCCTTTCCCTTCTTATATTTTATCACATAGGGAAATGTCTCCATGAATCCTATCCACTTTTCATGCCTCTTCTTCAAATTGGTCTGACCCCTCAAATTCTTCAAAGTCTCATGATCGGTGTGAACCACAAACTCTTTGGCTAGTAGATAATGTTGCCAAACTTCTAAGGCTCAAACCAATGCATATAACTCCTTGTTGTATGTTGGGTAGTTAAGAGTGGCTCCACTTAGCTTTTCACTGAAGTAAGTTATAGGTCTTTTGTCTTGAGTCAACACAACTCCAATTCCCAACCCGGAAGCATCACACTCCTGCTTCAAAAGTTTCTCAAAATTTGGCAAAGCCAAAACCGAAGCCTTGGCGAGGCATGACTTCAGCTCAGAGAAGGCTTTCTCTTGTGCTTCTCCCCATTTGAATGGAACATCCTTCTTGATCACGGCTGTAAGAGGAGCAGCTATGTTGCTAACATTCTTGAAAAAGCAGCGGTAGAAGCTTGCCAAGCCATGAAAGCTCCTTACATGATCGATTTATGTAGGTGTTGGCCATGCTTCAATAGCTTTGATCTTTTCTTGATCTACACGAATTTCCTGTGAACTTATGACAACGCCTAAAAACACAAGCTCATTAGTGCACTTCTTAAGGTTCGCATAGAGGCTTTCTTGACGAAGAGTCTCTAGTACTTGCTTAAGATGCATCAAGTGATCGGACAAACATGAACTATAAACAAGAATATCATCAAAGTATACCACAACAAACTTACAGATGTAAGCCCTTAAGACTTGGTTCATGAGTCTCATGAATGTGCTTGGTGCGTTGGTGAGTCCAAACAGCATCACATGCCACTCATACAAACCTTGTTTGGTTTTGAAGGCGGTCTTCCCTTCATCACCTTCTTTCATACGAACATGATGATAGCCACTCTTTAGATCTATCTTGGAGAAGATGGTGGCTCCATGAATTTCACCTAGCATATCATCTAAACGTGGAATGGGATGGCGGTTCTTGATGGTGATGTTGTTGATTGCACGACAGTGCACACACATCCTCCATGACTCATCCTTCTTTGGCACGAGCAAGACTGGATCAGCACATGGACTAAGGCTCTTACGGATTTATTCTTTTTCCAATAGGTGTTAAACTTCTCACTCTAGTTTCTTAGCTTCTTGCGCATTGATGCGGTAAGCCACACGGTTTGGTAGTGCGGAACCGGGCAAAGTTAATCTGGTGTTCTATGCCTCAGATCGGTGGTAAACCAGCTGGTATCTCTTCTGGAAACACGTCTTTAAATTGCTCTAAGAGCTCACGGATCATTAGTGGCAAATCTGCACAAGACATCTCAAGACATTCTCTTTGAAGAATATTAGTAGCACGGTTTGCTTGGCACACAAGGTTTTCTCAATAACACTTGGAGTCACAAAGAGAGAAGGTTTACTTACCTTGGTGGACTGAACCATCTTCAGTTGAAGCTCATGCACTTGTGCTGGTGTCAAAGGTGCTAAGCTATACTTGCATATGTCATGCACGAACGAGTAGAAGTTGGTGCGGCCATTGTGTACGGCCTCTTTGTCAAACTGCCACGTTCTACCAAGTAGGAGGTGTCCAACTTGCATGGGAGCTACATTACATAGTGCCTGGTCTTGGTATGTTCTAATACTAAAAGGTACAGTAACTTGCTCGGAGACTTTGATCTCAACCTTATCGTTGAGCCATCTCAAGCGGTACGGTCTCGGGTGCTTTGTGGTGGGAGACCTAATTTCTCAACCAAAAACTTGCTAGCCACGTTAGTACATGATCCACTATCTATAACGAGACTACATACCTTGCCACTTATGGTACATCTCGAATGGAAGATGTTTTCTCTTTGTGCGGTTTCATCCGGCACAACCATATAGCTAAGAATGCGGCGAGCTACAAGGAGTTCTCGTACGTCAAGGTAAAGTATAGTCTACTCAGCCTCGCTTAGTGCTTCATCTACCTCCATCTTGTCTTCATCTTATGATTCATACTCTCTTCCATTTGTGACAATCATTGTCCTTCGGTTTGGACACTCTCTACCCATATGTCCGCGACCTTGACACTTGAAATACACATTGTCACGAGTTCTAGTAGCATTTGAAACTTTACTAACCTCAGGTCTTTGACTCTTAGCTGGTTCTTGATCAGCTTTCTTGTGACGAGTCTCTTACTCAATGGCCTTGCCTTTGTTTTGTGGCCTAGTGGCGGGTGCGGTTTAAGAGTTGTTGTTCTTGGTGCGGTTGGTCACAGCCGTCTTTCTCTTGATGTGCTGCTCAGCTTGTATGGAAAAGTGCAGCAACGCCCTCAACTCATAATATGGGTGCCTTTCCACCTTTCTAGCTATACGGTCTTGTAGTCCGTTCAAAAACTGGGCCATGATAGTCTCCTCCGGTTCTTTGGTTTCTAGCTGATTCTTCAAGCTCTCAAATTCTTCAAAGTATTCCTCCACGGACCTATTTCCCTGCACCAACTTACGAAACCTTTTCTGTAAGTCTCTATGGAAATAAGGAGGTACATACCTTATCCGTAAGTTGAACTTCATCTCATCCCAAGTGGTGACTTGGTTGTAATGATGGCATCTACGTTCGGCCATGTCACAATCCCACCATGACAAAGCGTTGTTCATGAGTTGAGCACTAGCAAAGCTCACCCTCTTGTGATCAGCATAGTGATAGCATTCGAATATATATTACATCCTCTTCTCCTAATTAAGGTATGCTTCCGGATCGACCTTACCGGAAAATGTTGGTGCGGTAAGCTTCAAATTGATAGTAGCATGTATCGGGTCTTCCCGCTCACGTCCATGGTGTTGTGGATCCCTCCCTCATGTGGTAAATTTTCTTGGTGGTGGATCATCCAGGTCTGGATTAAGTTCTTTATCCCGGTAAGCATCTGTTTCATCGTCCCAGGAGTGTACAGATACACGAGTGTTCCCCGATTTCGGCTCCAAGCGGTCCATACGTGTGTTGATGGCTTGAAGTTGAGCTTGGAATTGATCCAATGTCTCAGCTATACTTGGCATATCAGTTTGATTATCTATGATACCTACACACGAAAAACAAGCAGTTACTTTTCTTTCTTTTTTTTTGTAAAAAGGTAAAGCGTGAAAGGAAGGAGAAACACAAAATGAAAAGAACAACTTAAGAAAACAACACTATTCTCTGCACCTACACGAGTTTAGAGATCAAAAACCCGACTTCTATGTCTTCTACAATTGAAAAACTAAGAACCCTAGCCATCACAAACAAGTTATAACTCGGATCTAAGTAAACAATGGCTCAAACAAATCGGAAAACTCAACTAACAACTTATGCAATAACGGTGAAGCAAATATTGAAATAAACAAATAAAAATGAATGAAAGGTTAGATACAACCTTCTAGGAAACCTTTGGCTCTGATACCAAAATGATACACGCCTCAAGGTGCTTCTCTAAGGTTGATATGAATGGATCATTGATCAAAGGGAACCATGTGTTCCTTTGATAAGAAGATGATATGCGGCAGAAGTGGATGGATTGTAGAGCGATCCCCAAGAAAAATGGTAGGCTTCTTGATACACTCTAACACACTCTCGATCAAGGAGAATCCTCTCAAGATCTCAACGTGTGGTTTAAACCTCTAGACAAGCGGCTAAGCTCTCTAACGGCTAGGTTTTCTTGTAGGAGAAAGTTTGGTCTTTATTGATAATCAAAGTTGAATGTTACACGCCTGCAAGGGAACCTTATAAATAGTCCTATCAGCTAGCCCTACGGCCGACTCAACTCAAAAGAAAAACAAATGAAAGATGGGTCGCAGCCAATTAACAAACAAACACGAAACAAAGAAAACTAACTTAGAGTTCAGTTGTGGCCTTGCTTCACAAGTTGAAGCCTTGGTCCATTTTATTAAACGAAAATAAAAGCTTATGGACTCTAAGACTTTCTAGAGTAAGGTGTTGGAGCCATTGGGCTTGGTGGACCTGCAAATACATTTAAATTGAACACAAAACATACCTTGTTGGACCGGATGAAAGGCCAAGCCTTGTTGGTTGCTTTTGGCTCAAGTCTTGACGGTTCTTGGTCCTCTTGATCAGCTACTTGAAGATCTTGAATGTCTTTGTTCTCCTCTTGACGTGTGGCTTGGTCTTGGCTTGAGTTCTTGGCCTTCTCCGCACTTCCTGAAAAGACTTCAATATGGCTCTTGTTGATCTTTGTGCGGTCCGATGAAGGAGCATCATCTTCCTTGCGTTCTCTAGCTCTGGTCATTGGCCTGCTTGGTTCAACCGGCTTGATTTCCTCATCAATATGGTTTTTTATTAGCTTAATGTTTGTCAATAAAACCGATCCTCCTTTCAAAGTATCTGCTCCTCTATTTATAGATCATAGAGGCGGTTACAGAGTAGATAGAGTTAAGGAAGATTTACATTTTTGTTAATAAGATTGTATCTAGAAGATTCATGCTAGATTTTTGAAAATTTTTCTTGTCGGAATAGGAAAATTTCCATTTCTTTCCTTTGCTAACGTGTCATCTGACTTTTTGTCAAGTTCGAGACACTTTCCAAGATGAGACTTTGCCGAGTTGATGAGGATACCCGAGTTGAGGCTTTGATGCTTTCAACCAGTTTATCACTCTGATCCATTATTCTCCGTTGACCCAAGTAGGATCTCAGATCCACCTCCAATAATTGTCCACCTCCCACATTTGGAAAATTTTGGTGTGAAATTTCCGAGTCGAGAAGTTTTCTAGCTTCCAGAATATTTGGCCCATGTGTTAGCTTATGATTGAGTTACTTGAATAGTTGTCTCGGTTTCCACTTGTTAAGTAATGATTACCGCTTAGCGTCGTCTCGGATTTTTCCCATTAAGTAATAATTACTGCCTGGCACCATTTTGGTTTCCGGTAAATTCCTATAAATACTGTGCTTCCCTTCTTTTACCATTCACTTTTCAACTTTGTGAATTTCCTTTAGTTATTCCTGTCTTTATTCTCTTATTTCTTCCGACTTCAAACTTCTTTAGAATTTCTTTTGTACTCTTTCAAAATGGGTCTTGAAGATTTCAAACTCCCAAGCGTCGAGGATGGTCTGAACTCTACGCTTGATGGCATGAATGCTCACCCTTCTGTAGGTCCTTCTAGGGTTTCTAGACCCTTTGTTGCTCTATCTAAGGAAATTGTCGAAGTCCCTTCTCAATCTGATCGCGAAACTTCGCGACCTGCTAAAAGAGGAAGAATTGATCCGCTCAGGATCAACTCTCCTAGAGTAGCCGATAGAGGTGGTTCGCCAAGCACTTCTCACAGAAGGGGAAGAGGTACTCCCGAGTTCTGCTTCAATCATAGTCATACTGGTTCTCGCTCAACTCTGGAGTTCCGGACGGAATGAGTGGACCTAATGAGCCAGATTAGAACAAGTCTGGAGAGCCTTCCTTCCTCGGATCAGATGAGAAACCGTGAGGAATACGAGGAGGCCGCTTACTTGCTGTTCTAGGTTCATGCCATGTTCCGAATACTATTCCGGTTTTTCTTATTTGCTTTTTATTTCTTACTTCTGCTTTTTAGATATGCTTGCAGTTTATTGCTTGTTTAAACAGCATCATGCTAGAACATGAGAGATCTGTTGCCAACATTGAGAGTAGTACTCGGAGCAAAGACGAGCTGAAGGTGGAGCTTGAGAACGTCTTCAAGTTGGTGGAACAAAATGCAGTTTTGTCGGACTCACTCGACTGTGCCGAGTTTGATCACGGTATTGCCTTTAAATCTTCCAAGAAGGTTTACGACAAGGTTCAGGAGTTGGAAACCGAGTTGGACTCCATGAGGGAGAATTTTGAATCTCGACCATGTCAGGCCTGATTTGTTGAGAAGAAAAGGGTTTTCAAGGATCTCCAGGATCAGATGTCTGATCATTTTAACCGTATTGCTGCTCGGTTTAACGGTCTAGATAGGAAAAATTTGAGGCCCGTTTGTCATATGCCTAATTTTTTGGCTCAACAAATGTTCTGTAATTGCTTCCCGCTTGGGGTGTCGACATTCCTTCTGTGGTTGTCGACTTGATGACTGCTAAGATGAACGAGTTCAGGGAACTCGTCAGTAAGGAGAGTTCGACACCGCTGCTTCCCGGAGACTTGGTCGTCCCTATTTTTGTAGTAGGCGAGAATTTTTGCGCTGGTAAAAGTAGACTCCTAGAAGCTCCTTTATTTTTCCAACTTTTGTGATTGTCTTAATTCTTGTACCGCCGCTTGGTTTTTTGACAACGTTTTATTCTTGTAATTGGTACTTACTTTGTAATTAGTTTTCCTATATAATGAACGACATTGTTATTTTGAAACATGATATTTAAATGCGACTATGACTTCCATAATCCGACAATGCAAATTTGTCAAACGACTAACTTGTAATTTTACGAATAGTAGTTTCCGAAATCTTTTCTTGTTTTTGCGCATTTAGCTAAGTTTCTTCCTAAGTTAGAGAGTTTGATCCCATTTGGTTAGGAAGAGAACTTTCGCTATATGACTTCTTCAAACTTAGATGTCAAGACTCAATCTAAGTTCTAAGAAATTTGACCTCGGAAACTATTTTCGTAAAATTTCATTGTGAAGAATTTCCCAACTATCTGTACAGAAGCTATGTTATGTCATTGTTGATATTTTTATCTTGCAAATTTTTTTCGAAACTATGTTTCGTCATTTATGAGAGTTTAATCTTGGTAAATATGTACGAAACTATGTTTCGTCGATTATGAGAGTTTAATCTCGGTAAATCCATACAAAGCTACGCTTCATCTTTCGGTGAGAATTAGATTCTTGTTTTTCTATACGAAACTATGTTTTGTCATTTATGAGAATTTAATCTCTGTAAATTTGTACAATGCTACGCTTTGTCTTTTGGTGGAATTAGATTCTCGTTTTTCTGTACAAAACTACGTTTCATTGTTTATGAGAATTTAATCTTGATAATTATGTACAAAGCTATGCTTTGTCTTTTGGTGAGAATTAGATTCTCGGTATAAAAGTTGCGAGAACTTGTTCTCGGTATAAAAGATACAAGAACTTGATCTTGTTATACGAGAATTTTGGTCTCATTACGGTTGACGATTGTTTTTAGATTTGACTTAGGAGTGAGACTTAGATTCTCGTTAAAGTTTTTCAAGGTTATATGCGGCGAGGTTTCAGGACTCTGCTTAAAGATTAGAACTAGCTTCTCGTAGAATTTTTTTGAGATTAGACTCGACAAAATTTTAAGACTCGGATAGAAGACTAGATAACTTGCTTTTGTTTTTGTGAGAATTTGATCTCATTTTTTAGGAGTTTAGGGTGCACACCATTTTTTTAATCCGAGAAGGGACTTGTAAAATTTTTATTTAGTTTTAGCTGGACCCAAAGGCTACCTACATACCCGAAGGGATCAAGCCAAGAAGTAGTTCTCAGTACATTCTTAAATAAATAAGGATGCGTCAAGTAACGCATGTAATTCACCAAGATGATGAGTCTTTAATAGTAGTATCGCTTTAGATTGATGGAATTCTAGCTTTGAGGAATCATTGCTCTATTCATGGTAGCGAACTTGTAAACTCCCAGTTTCACGATCTCGTAAATGATATATGGCCCTTCTCAATTGGCTCTGAGTTTTCCCGCATTTAGTTCAGTTGTGATCTTAAATACTTTTCAAAGTACGAGATCTCCTACCACAAAATCTCTTCCACATACTTTATTATTGTAATACTTTGCCGCTTGTTGTTAGTAGTTTTGTATTAGGAGAAGTGCTTCGTCGTGTTCCTCTTCCAAGTCGTCAATATTGTTCTCCATAGCATCATTGTTGGAAGTTTTGCCCTTGGGAGAACTTTCTCGATGCAAAGTCGGTTCAGCTATCTCGGCTGGGGCCATTTCTTCCATCCCGTGAGAAAGAGAGAATGGATTTCTAAGTTGAGCATCTAGGTGTAGTCTGATGTGACAATAACATGTCGTCCAACTCGGATGCCAACTTCCCTTCTATTTTGAAAGACTTTTCCAAAGACTGTCAATGATTTGCTTATTCATCACCTCTGCTTGTTCATTTCCTTATGGGTTTCGAGGAGTCAACTTACTTAGTCTTATATTCCATTTGGCGCAAAAGTTGGAGAACTTTGCCGAAATGAATTGAGAGCCATTGTCTGTCACAATCTCGTAAGGTAACCTATGTCAGCAGATAATATTCTTCTATAAAAATTTGATGACGGCTCTATCTTTGATCTGAGAATAAGCCTCTGCTTCAACCCACTTTGTGAAGTAATCCGTCATAACGAGCGTGAAGTGTTTTTGACGAGAAGATGGTAATGGCCTGATTATATCCATTGCCCATCGAATGAATAGATAAAGCATGATTGCTGAGGTAAGCACTTTGGTGGGGGCGTGTCGTTGGCACTTGTCACACTTAACTGTGTATTGAGGACAATACTTTGCCATAGTCGGCCAGTAGTAACCAAGTTTCCTAATTTTCTGAACAAGCATTCTTCCACTATTGTGGTTTCCACCAGCTTTTTCATGTGTCATTTTGATGATATCGTCAATCTCATCACCATGAACGCAAGTAAGTAGTACTCCATTAGTACTTTTTCGATACAGATTTTTATCGACTTGGGCATAGAAGGCGCATTTGGCTTTAAGATGGTGGGCAGCCCATCTATCCTCTAGTCACTGTCAAGAATGTACGCGAGGATCTTGTCTTGCCAATCGACCTTTTGTTTACTTATCTGCTCATCGTCTGTCATCTTGGAGTCAGATTCATCATGAATATCGTATATTTCCAAGACGAATTCAAGGTCTCCTTTTGGTAAGCTTATACTCGGGCGATCTATACTCTCTACTGGTATTATTTGTTGTTGAATAGGATCCGTTGTGGATGCAGAGCTGCTAGAGCTTCGGCGAAAGTGTTCTCAGATCTAGAGATTTTATTGACTTTGAATTTCAAATCCTTAATCAACTCCTTAACGATATTAAGATAAGCTTCCATATAATCATTCTTCATGCCGTAGTCCCCGTTAACCTGATTAACAACTAGCTGGGAATCGAAGTAGCAATCGATGTCGGTTGCTCCAACCTCCTTGGCCTAATTTATTCCCGCAATCAATGCTTCGTATTCTCCTTTGTTGTTAGAAGTTGGGAAGGCAAGTTGGAAAGACTATTCTAAAACTCTCATGTCGGGCTTTCTAGTCGGATACGACTCCTGAGCCGTGTTGAGACGAAGATCCATCTACGTATATCTTCCATGTTTGAGAAACTTTTTTGACTCTAAAGGCTCTAGATTAGGCGATAGTTTGATTAGGAAGTCGGCTAAGACCTGAGACTTTGCTCTTGTTTGCCATTTAAACTCAATTTTGTATTCGCTCAGCTCAATCGCCCACTTGGTCAATCGCCTGAATTGGTTTAGACTATGTAGAATTGTTCGTAACGGATGATTTGTCAATACTATAACGGTGTGAGATTGGAAGTAAGGTCATAACTTTCTTACTAAGGTGACTACCGCTAATACAAGTTTCTCCGTAGTCGGGCATCAAGATTCAGCTCCATCCAAGGATTTGCTAATATAGAAGTTTGGGTGCAGGGTTTCTCTGTCATCTCGAACTAGCACACTGCTTACTGCTGACACAGAAACTGCAATGTACAAGTACAAGGGCTCTCTATTTTCGCGCTTCGCAAGGATTGGTGGTGTCGAAAGATATTCCTTCAACTCGAAAAAGGCTTCTCACAAGTCTTGTCCCACTTAAAATCCTTCTATCTGGGCAGCAAGTTGCAGAATGGAAGACATTTATCCGTTGAGCAGGATATGACATGGTTTAAGGCCGCTATACAACCTATCAATCTCTGTACTTCCCTTTTGGAGAAGGTAACTCCTGGATTGTTGTGACATGTTTTGGGTTAGCTTCGATACCTGTCTGAGTGACTATGTATCAGAGGATTGCTGTCACCCCGAGAGTGCATTTCACCGAGTTGAGTTTCATCTAGTACACGTTCAATGTTTGGAAGCAATGGGCTAAATGATCGACATGATCTTCCGCCTTTCACGACTTGACCAGCATGTCGTCTATTTATACTTTCATTGGTTTTCCATTGATCGGAAAACATTTTATTCACCAACCGTTGATACGTTGCTCCTATACTCTTCAATCCGAATGGCATGACTTTATAGCAATAAGTTCCTCATTCCATGATGAACAAAGTTTTCTCCATTTTGTCAGGGTGCATCCGAATCTGGTTCTATCCTGAGAAGGCGTCCATAAAAAAAATGAGTCCGTTACCTACGGTTGTCTCAACAAGTCAGTCGATGTTTGGTACGGGGAAACTATCTTTGGGGCAAGCCTTGTTCAAATCGGTAAAGTCAACACAGACTCACCACATTCCGTTCTTCTTTGGGATGACTACCGGATTGGCTAGTGATTCTGGATATTGAACTTCAACAATGGATCCAATTTCAATTAGCTTTTTAACCTCGTCAATTATGGTCTTTGTTCTTTCTGGCCCTAACTTCCTTCACTTTTGCTTGATTGGCTTGTATGTTAGATCAACATTTAACCAGTGACTTGCAATCGCCGGATTGATTTTGGGCATGTCACGTGCTGTCCATGAAAATGTTGACACGTTATTCTCCAAGAGTTGAATCAACTTGTTTTTGATTGGTCTGCTCATGTTGATCCTGATGCTCACGCACTTTGACGAGTCTGTCAAGTCAATGTTAATGAGTTCTACAGTCGACTAATCCGGCTTTTAGGGAGCATGAGGTTCTAATAACACTTTGCTTCCTACTAACGTTGTGATCATGCATGACATATTTTGTAACTTTAACTCGGCGATGAAGCAAGTTCTAGACATATTTTGATCTCCTCTAAGCGTGTAAACTCCTTCACTTGTTGGAATTTTAATGCATTGATGATAGCTAGATAGAACAGCTTTCATCGCGTGTATCCAGGGCATTCCCAGGATCATGTTGTAGATTGGTGGTTTATCTACAATGAGAAACTTGATCCATCGCGTGATTCTTGTGATTCAGACTGCATGTTTTACTGTTCTGATTGCGTTGATGGTGCTTCTATCAAATACGGTCAAAGTTCTGTCCACGGGTTTGAGTTGAGCATCTAGTAATACCATCTTATCTAAAGTTTCCTTGAAGACCAAATCTACAGAACTTTAAGTGTCAGTAAGAATTTGTGAGACGTCACAGTCGGTAACTCAAAGTTTGACGACTATCAGATCATTGTGCAGAAAACTGACTCCTTTAACATCCTCAGCTGTGAATGTTATTTCTGAGTCTATCGTCTGCATACTTTCCCTTGCTGGTTCTATGTTAACTAATGCGACAAGTTTCCGTTCATACTTCTTGACTGAACGAATATTATCATCGCAGAACTGTAATGCTCTCATGATTACACCGACAACAACTCGCGGGTCACCAGACTCGGTGGTGTCCTCTATCAGTTTTTGTTGGCTGTTTCCGGGGCGTCGTTACTTGTACCTGCTGCCTTTAAAGCCGCTTCATGCAATTCGGTTTCTTTCCATTTTTGCGCCTTAAAATTCTAAGTTTCTTCCTCAGAGGCTATCAATTCTCCTTTACTAAATTTTTCGGCGAGAAAATCTTGTAATTGCTTGCACTTTGATGTCGAATCACCTGCTTTGTTGTGAAACAAACAATACTCACTTTGTTTGTATGTATTATTGAATGGCTTTCCACGAGGGTTGCCACTCTCTCCAACTTGAAAGGATGTTGTTGAGGTTGTTTTTTGTCTATTATGCTGTATCGGCGCATAGTGTCCTTCCTTCGGCTTCTTTGTACCTGAGCTGCGTTGAGTTTCTTGGTTTTGAGCAAAGATTTGCTTTTCTTCCATGTAATACGCATGCATGGCCACTCTACAGAGAGCATCCGAGATTGTACTGGGTCGATTTACAAAAATGTCTCGTTTGAGAGCTTCATCGGTTACCATCCCATTTTGGAGAGCTTCAATGGCGATGTTGTCGTTGATTTTAGCTTCTGTTAGGATTTTCTTGAAACGCTCGAAGTACAACTTCAGGAGCTCGTCAAAACCTTACTTCAAAGATCTTAATTCTGCTGTTGAAGTATCCTGGTTAACGAATAGGGCATACTGCATCATGAATAATTTGGCAAGTTGGTTAAAACTCTCGATCGACCCAACTGACAACTTGATAAACCATACCAAAATATCGCTACATAAATAGACTAGTTGGCCAAATCTCTCCTCCACGTAAGCGAGATTAGTTTGTATTTTTTATTTGTTGCAAATTCATTAACCGATTTATGAAGGGTGGAATAGTAAAATGTTAGGCAAAGTGCCATTGACTTAATTAGTCAAATAGAATGACTATATTCTTCATTAATATAGCAAAACATATTATTCTACAAGTTATCTCATAAAAGTTTTAGTTAGATAGTTTTTGCAAATAGAATATGTAATTTGATATATTTTGACACTTTCTGGTTTGCCAAGAAACAGAAAGACCAGTTGGTTTGTCCCTGATTTACCTAGGTACTAAGTGGTGATTTAGAATCCTACCTAATTTCAGTTGGAGAACTTAGACTATGGATCCGACCGTTGTTGATCCAGTGGTTACTTAGTGACAAAAAAAAAACACTTTCAATAACTCAATAATTTTGAGCTCTCTATTGATGACAAATCAGCATAGATAATTGCTAAAATTAGTATATGGTTTGGTTTTAAAATGTAAGTTTTCATCTTAGCGGTTGAAATTTTTAAATAGTTTTTAAACTTGATCATTAGGTTTAAAAATCAACAATTTTCCATCATCTAGAAAGGAATCTACTCAAATGCATAATGAAACAAAATCACAAACTTTTATATTCGCTCATCACACTATACTTTTATTGTTATTTTCAAATACATAATTTAAAAAATATAAAAAATCATTAATATAGAATTAAATATTATTAGATTTTTTAAGAAAATCAAATATAATGTTATAACGTGGATAAAATTTTAGTATTATATTATTTTTGAGAATGAAATTTTGTATTTTTTTAGTAAATATTCATAGTGACAATATATAAAAACTTCTATAATTTTTAAATTACTTAAGTAATCTTACAAACTTTATGGTAAACGTGTTTTAAGTAAATATTTCATGTATTCGTATGGAAAATCACTTACAAATCCATTGTATAGACAAATTCACACATAAATGATTATTGCTATATATTTATAATTTAGGGTTTAAAATAATATTTATAAATGATAGAATCAGTAACACATAACTCGAGTGTAAAAGAAAATTTAGTTTTTCATATATTTACTAAAAGTTAATTAATTATAAAAAATAACACATAATTTTGATACAATTTTTGAGTCAATGGTTAAGTAACCCATAGTTTAACCAAAAATAATAATTAAATCCATAAATATTCACTGTCCAATATATCTCAATAGTCATCAGTACTATTATAATTGATTTTAACTTTTATTATCAATTAAATCCTATACATTAAAAATAGCAACAATATTAAAGTTGTAAGAAAAAATTTCGTCATGCATTGGTAAAAGATTAAATTATGCAGATATATAAAAATACTTAAATCAGCTTTCTTTTAACACATCTTACATATTAAAGATGGAAATACAATTTGGGATCCCCTCAAATATCTTAAATTCGGATCAATCAAATAATTTGTTTTGGATAAAATTATTTTTCGCATTAAATACGGAGGGGAAAAGCGGTAAAAATTATAGAATAAAATTAACTTATAGTTTTCATACAATCCTCAAGTGTAACCTCAGCCGTTAATATCAAAATTTAGATTCTGACCATCCGTTTCTAAATTAATTAAAATACTAATTATGGAAAATAACTATTATTTATTCACAGATTATTTTCAAACATTCGTCAATCACCATCTCTCTAATAACTACCCAATATTCATCAAATAATCACAAAAAATCAATAACCCCACACCTTTTTTGCACTATAATTTTTGAAAAAAATATTTAAATTTTTTTGTAGCTATTCTATGCATAAATAAATTTTTAATTTTTTTCTAAATTTTTAATTTTTCTTTGGTGGTAGTTCACCTTCATGCAGATTTCAACAATAATAACGAAAACAACATTGTAGAAGAAGATATCTCTGAGAACATGTTTATTTTCCTAAATTTACTCCTTTATAATAGGAAAATTTCAATAATAATTATATTTATGTATAAATCAAATAATTAATTAATTAATTACGAATTATGAAAATAAAAAATTGAAACGTTGGTACCAATAATATGATTATCAAATACGAAATTATTATATATAATATATTTTTTAATAATTTGTTTTGGATAATCCATCAATCTTATCACCATTGCCCAACAATTAAAGATTAAAAAAGAAATTGTATTCTAACAAAAAATGGCCACCTGTTGGAGGTGGATCCGAGATCCTACTTCAGTCCACCGTAACAATGGGTCGAATATAAAAGAACCACCCGGTTGCAAGCTCTAAGTCTTCAACTCGGATAAAATATTCGACTCGGCAAAATGTCTCGTCTTGGAATGTTCCACGAACCTGAAGGGAAGTCGGATACAAATTAGCATACAATAAACCGAAGTTTTCTTGTTCCGACATGAAAAAGTTCCACAAATCTAGCATGAATCTTAACAGATTCAGTCTTATCAACAAGATTTGTAAATCTTCCTTTGTTTTCTACATATGTAAACCGCCTCTATAAACTATAAATAAAAGCACAATCTTTCTGTAAGAAGGATCTTCTTTTGGACATTCGAAGTTTAATAAGAACACCAATTCGGCCTTCACCTGTCTTATTACTCAGTTAACTAAGCTCTTAATCATGTTCAAATCCACAAGTGTCCTTGCCTATTCTTCCCTGCTCTATTGATCAGGAACCACCGTTTTAGTACTCGTTGTGCTGAAACTGGTTCCAATAGTTGGCACCGTATGTGGGGATGATATCAAAGGACATCTTCACAAAGGTAAGAGGAAACTCTGAGATTAAGAACATGATGGGCGGAGAACTCACCATCAGCTCACTAGAAAAGAGGGAACCTCTCGCTCAGGAACACACCGATCCAGCAGATGGATCAACCATGGATACAACTAAGACTTAGAAAGAGAGTCAATAGGAAACTCGGGAGGATGAAGATCTTCCACCACCACTGCCGGGGTCACCGACACTCGGAACATTAGTGTGTAACTTGATTGCACAGCAGGAAGCTTCGGATCGAAGAAACACGGAGAGGTTCGATTGGCTAGAATCTCGCTTGAATGAGAGTAGTCTCCCAACTACTCAAGTCGGCAGACCATGCGCGGAAGCATTGGCTAGTGTTCAGAAAACACTATTCTGGGACTTCCCAAGTTCACAACCAGTCTCCACCTCGGTACAGGATCACTCTGCCGTACCAAATATGTCAAGACAGCATAGCCAGGTGACCTTGGATGCTGCTACCGTATGAAAGATGATGGACGACATTAAGTCTAAATTCCATCAAGCTGCCAGCTTGGCACTCGAGATAGGAAGGATCCTAGCTTAGGTGCAAAAATCGCCATTCACACCGCGACTACAAAGAGTCTCAGTAAACAGAGGGTTATGGCTCCGATGCCCCTCTTACGATGAGAACTCGGATCCCATGGAGTTTATGAGCGCCTTCAACGTCATGAAAAACGGTACCAACTACACCGTAGACAACAAAGACACAGCCTACTGCCAGCATTTTGCAGAAAACTTAACCGGGGATGCCTTGGTATGGCTCACCAAGCTTCCTGCTGGATCAAGCAAGAGCTTCAATCAAATCACCGAGTTGTTTATGAAGCAATATGCTTTGTTCATTAATCAGGACACCTCAACCACCAAGTTGAGATCTTTGAGGCAAGGTTTTGACGAACCTTTGAAGTCGTATCTTAGACAATTCAAGAAGATACTGACCAAAGCCAAAGTCAATGACCACATGGCAATCAAAGCCCTTCAAACTGGAATGGTGACCGATGAGGCGTTAAAACGGGACCTTTTGGTCAACAGGCCCAATACAATATCTGACGCCTTATGTAGGGCAGCAAAACACGCAGAATATGTAGAGGATAAACAAATCCTCTCACAAAATCAAAGCATGCAGCGTAATTTGGCAGCTAAAGAGCAGAAAGAAATGCACTACGTGCCTAGACAACATAGAGGCAAGGCAAACTCGGAAACCTCTTTCAGAGTCGGGGAGAACAACAGCCCCCCGCAATAAATCATTCAATAACACCTATAATCGGAACGAGTGTTATGGTTTCCACAAGAAAGAAGGCCATTCGACCGCAAAATGCAGACAGCTACAAGAATTCCTTGTTGAGAAATTTAGCAAAAGAGAATTGGAGGTCTCGGAAGAAGAAACCCAGAAGTATAAAGCACATAAGTGGAAAGAAGCTGAAGAACGAGAAGCCGCTTTCAAGTCGGAAAGCCCAAAGGCTGACACTTCAAAATTAGCATAGCGGCAAAAGCCGGAAGAACATAATGATGGATCTGGCGTCCACGAGTTGTCGTCGGTGTGATCATGTGCGGATTACAGTTTTGCGATGACACTATTTGCCTCAGTCAACCAGGAGCCCGTCCAAGAATGCATGCACATTGTAGGTTTGGTGATCACTTTCACTGTAGAAGACGTCAAAGGAGTTAGCTTCCCACACAACGGTCCCATAGTCATCGAACTCCGAGTTGTTGATTGTGACGTTTCATGAATTCTCATCAAAACTGGGAGTTTGGTGGATCTCATTTTTCAGGAAACTCTCGATAAGATGGCACTACCAAATGTCCAGCTCAAGCCCGTGGATAGAAGCTTGACTGCGTTTGATGGAAGCATAATCAACGCGATCCAAACGGTGAAATTAGCAATCCGAGTTGCTGGACTTACGAGATGGATCAAACTACTTGTTGTAGATAAACCACCAATCTACAACATGATCTTAGGAACACCTTGGATACACGCGATGAAAGTTGTGCCCTCGAGCTATCATCAATACATTAAGATTCCAACGAATGAAGGAGTCTACACACTTAAAGACAATCAGAAAATGGCCAGAACCTGCTTCATTACCAAATTGAAGTTAAGAAACAAATCATGCATGATTACGACATCAGTAGGAAGCAGAGCACTGACCAAACCACCTGCTCCCAAGAAGTCCGACCAGTCAACTTTCAAGCTTGTCAACATCGATTTGGATGATCTGAAAAAGTGCGTAAGTATCGATATCGATCTAAGCAAATCCATTAAGGAAAAATTGATACGCCTCCTCCAAGAGAACATGGCAACGTTTGCATGGAAACCAAGCGATATGCCTGGAATCAATCCGGCAATCACAAGTCATAGGCTAAACGTTGATCTGACTTATAAGCCGATTAAGCAGAAGAGAAGAAAGCTTGAACAAGAAAAAACAAAGGCCGTTATCGAAGAAGTAAATAGCTGATTGAAATTGGTTCAATCACCAAAGTTCAATATCTGGAATGGCTAGCCAATCCAGTAGTCGTTCTCAAAAAGAATGGAAAGTGGCGAGTCTGCATCGACTACCTAATCTCAACAAAGCATGTCGAACGGTAATATTATTAAAGTAAATAGTCATTCAAATATACTATAATGGATTAAAGATACAATAATATAAATTAGGTATATATATATAATCGAATATAATAATTATAAGCAAAATTTTGACAATAATATTTTACATTTATACTTTATTATATAATAAGTTGTAAATTTAACCATAAGTATTAACCATAGAATAATTATAAACAAATTTGGACAGATAACTCCATAAAGAATCTTAACCTAGGATAATTATAAACAAAATTTTGATTATGAATTGTTATAATAAACGTTTTATATATAATAATTAAATCTTTTATATTTGATAAATATATTTTTTTAATAAATCTAATAACATTAGCAAACAATTAAAAACCAAATTAACTTTTATGAATTCATTCAATATAAAAAATATTCTTAAACATAACGACTAATTTATGAAAAATATGAAAATAACAATAAAGATTAAAATTAAGTCTTCATGATAAAAAATCAAAATATAAGAATGATAAGAAAACAAATAATAATATTGAAAATTCAAGGCTTATCGATTTTAATTTGTTTGCGCCTCAAGGACCTTGTTGCACTTGCCATATCATTAGGATCAGCATCAAGTTGTGTAGTTACTTCCTTTCTTTTTCAATGTGGTGTCATAACCATCTTTAATTGAATCATCAATTGTCTCCTTACTACCCATTAAGGAAAGTACCTATTAATAATCAATATATTAAATTTTCGAACTATATAAAAATGTAATAGGATGAATCATGATTAAAAATACATGAAACTTACAGAAGAAGATTGTGTTTCGTTGAATTCTTTTAGTAGCTCAACCTTATTCACCAACTGAGTAACCTTATAGGTATGATCATGATTGTTTGAAAGATGTCTCTTTTCAAGACCAACAACAAATACAAGCTCTTTCCGATCAAATTACTAATTGTCATTGGAAAATTTTCAAGGTTCTCAATCTACAAGGAAATAATTATAACATAAGTTTGTGTTTACAATACTAAAAATAGTGAGTAATATATATAAAAAATTTAGAATTTATAAAATAATTATTTTACTTCTTCAACTCTTTTAGCCAAGTCCACTGCGGAAAGATTAATTATTTGCCGAGCAATGTTATCAAACATTAAAAATCTTGCTTCGGCGGTATCAACTTTAACTTTCACAAAAATATAATGCCTATAAAAATTAAGTGTACATGAAATCAAAAAGCTAAGTAATTATTTGTTTGAATGATATAATCAAAAATATATAGAAAGAATAAAGTAGCTTACTTGGGAACAAATTCAGTAACTTTTGAATTACAACTGGTACAGTACCATTGCCAATTTTCTAATATCTCAACATCATTGTCATTGTCTTCTTCATAAAAATCAAGAGGATATGCTTTCTTGTTGCAAACTTTGCAAGTCAAATAGCAGCACCCATAATCATAATCTATATCAAGTATAGACTACCATAGTAACATATGATCCAATCTATATTTTAAATAAAATTATTTAGTTGTTACTATATATAAAGTAGTGTTTATATATATCAAACAAAGTTTAAAAATGATAAAATTTAATTACATTGGTGGAATTGGAAATTTATAGATAGTTTTTTAGGAAAATGCCTAAAAAAAACCCCCGGAACTTTTGAAGAAGAATCATTAGATACTTCGAATAATGAAGGTAAAACCATTTGCAAGTTATCATTAGAGAAACTAAAAGGAAAAAAATAAATATTAATTCACTAATTAAATAAACTAAAAATTATATAATAATATAAAAACTATACTATAATATTAACAAAATTAAAAAAGCGTGTGCAATATAATAGGTATCAATATTGTAATTGCATAAAATAATATTATAATATCAATTATTATAAAAAATTTTAAACACTAAAACACTTACTTAGCTCGTAATGATAGTACTTCACGAATTGTGTTATTGTCAATCCAGAATTATGTACATTCAAAAGTATTACAGACTGTTATTGCATCTGTAATATTGAAAAATTAGAAATTAGATTAGAATTAATAATTTATATGACTTCATATCAATAAAAAATTAAATATAATTGGAAACAATTTACCTTTGTATACTTTAATTTTAGCAAATTGAATAACAACAATTGTTTGATTGCTATAACCTAATGAAACATTTTCTTGGAAAGTCTCAGCATATTTTTCCCAAACTACACACTCAATTCAAGCATCACTATATATAATAAATTTAATCAAAATGTATGTAATTTAAAATAATAAATATTGATTAAAATAGAGTTGAAAAACATACTCAGCATTACGAAGATAGAAATGAATCCGTTTAGTTTCTTTTCTATTAGTGTGAGTGACAACTATAGGTTGAACATCAAACAACTGTTCAATAACATCTGGAAAAATAAATTAGTTATTATAATCAAATGAATTTATTCGTTAAAACAATAATACATTATAAGAAACAATTACCACAAATTTAATCTACGCATAAATTAATATTAAAATAAATATTTGTAATAATATAAAAATAGTTTTTAAAATATGTTAGTTATAAACCAATTTAAAAATTTCGATCATTAACTTTTTTAGTTTAATATAATAAAAATTAAAATAAGGGATATAGAAACTCATCAATTAGGCAATTCTGATCGAGGGATCCACCAACTAATTTACTAAAATCCACCAATTCAAGACCAAAAGAATTATTTGGCAAAGGATCAGTTGATCTTACTGAAATAGTGTAGATAAAAGAGATTTTGTACTTATGAGAAGTGGTTTTCCATCAACTAGTTGCTTCAGAGACTTTGAAATTACAAATGATTTTAGTATCCACTTCTTTCAAACAATGTTCAAATTTTCCAAGCAGATCTTGATTTATTGTAGCATGAACTTTTGAATCCTATAAAAGAACACATACTGTTTATCAAAAAAATGATTAAATAATACTTATATATGGAAAAGATTGGTAGAAATACTTACATGTTCATCAAGCAAAACCAATTCAAGTGCTTGACGATACTCTTTAGTATAGATCTCCCATAGACGAATAATTTTGACTTTGATTTTTCATTATTGACTGATTGGTTTATGAACTGAAAGAGCATGTAGAACTATTTTATTGTGAAGACGTATGCTTATTTTTTGAGAGAGAATAATTCGAATATTTTCTTTTGTTAAGTCGAATCATTGTTGAATGATCACTTTATATAGGTAGATTAGAACTTTCAAAATTATGTTATCCCTTTATTTTCAAAATTCTTATCAAAATTGTTGTTAAAGAATATACTAAAATAATGCCAATTTCAAAATAATTTTAGTTTATAAAATTATTAAATTTTGTTAAAATTGTTAAGATAGATTTGGTTTATATAATATATATATATATATACATATATGAAAGAGTATATTTCAAAACAATTATGAAAAAGTTATCATCAAATCCAATTTTTTAAAAAATTTAATCAAAAATTAAAAAGGTATAATAACATAAATTTCGGACTTTAACCAATTAAAACCATAATTTGTGGATTAAATATAGTTTTAATCAAACAAATCTTAAATTTTAAAAATTGGTTGGGTATACTAATTAGTTACTGGTATCGGAACTATTATCAAAATTAATAAGATAGATAGGTATTATTTTGAGATAGATCCCAGTTATTTTGAAATCATTGTTAAGATAGATTGAGAATATGAAATCAAATTGTTTTGGATTGTTATCAAATCAGAAAAAACAGATAAAGTTTATCCCTAAAAATACGAAAATTATTACCTAAATATCAAAATAATTATAATATCAAATTTTATTATAAAATTATTACTAAATCGAAATTATGAAATAATCATATAAATATCTTATGTCATGTCATACAATTATTGGTTGAAATCATTAGTTCATCATTATAAGATCTTAAATCATGTCGAAAACTTATTATAATAACAAAACCATTATGAAATCATTATAATATAAAATCATGAAATAATTATAATATAATACTTTCAATCACATATATGAACGAATTGATCATAAACATATAATCAATACTAAAATTATATCTTAAATTTTAAATTATTTGAACTATATATTTCGAGCAATTATAATTTTTTTGGTCGAAAATAGTTTTTTGAACTATTAATTATAGTTATTGGCCATCATTATATAAGATGTCAAATCTCATAAAAAATAGTTCATAGTTTACATTATTTAGCAAAATAAAAGATTACAGATTAGGGAATAATTGAAAGAAAAAAAAGAAATTTAACATATAATTTAAAATACTATATGTTGTTAATTAATCACCACAAACACACACAGGAATTCCATAGTTCACTATGATTTAATAATACAATATCACCAATCTATCACCAGTAAGAATTCTAAGTTCAATAAATCTTCTTCCGATTCTCAAGATGTGAAGTGTTGTACCATACAAAAGACCGGATCTTGCATCCATATCTCTGATCATGTAAACTGGGTACATAAATCCAATTGGTCTTGGAGTATTCCTATGATTAGTAGACATTAATATGAAAAAAACATAGAAATTGAGCCTTTAGTATATAAAAATCGTATACACAAATCATGTATTTTAAGGTTTGAATTTTATTTTTGAATGACAATAATGATATGTATTGAAAAGTTGAAGTTTTCACTAACCTTTTCGGATCTTGGAACATAAATACGTCTATGCAAGAAATCATATGAAGATATAAAAATTATACAATCAATTATGGCAAGACTATAAGAAATCTATAAAGCAAAAAAATTCTTACTAGAAACCATGATGGAAGATTATGAGTAATAAAAAACAACAATAAATTATGCGGAATTCTGAATATCACTTCGTATTTTGTATTTGCCCTGATTTCGAACTTCCGTGTCTCTAATGCATTTGAAGTTTATTGCTTTTTTGAACATCATCATGTTGGAACGTGAGAGACTTGTTTCCAACCCGGAGAGCATTACTCGGGAGAACCCGACTTTCACTGCCCGAGTTGCTCCTAACTATCTTAAAGTGGTGGAGACCCAATCTAAACTTTCTACTACCGAAGAGGAGCTTGCTCATGTCAAGGACGAGTTAAAGTTGGAGCGTGAAAATGTCCTCATATTGGTGGAACAAAATACAGTGTTGTCGGACTCACTTAACTGTGCCTTTAAGTCTGTCGAGAAAGCTTGCGACATGCTCAGAAGTTGCAAGACAAGTTGGACTCCACGAAGGAGAATTTTGAATCTCGATTTTGTCAGACCTTGACTGTTGAGAATAAAAAGGTCTTGAAGGATCTCCATGATCGTCTCTTTGATCTTTTTATCCAAATTGCTGCTTGTCTTAGCGACCTAGATAGGAATCTTGAAGCCCATTTTTTGTACGCCCAATATCTTGGATCGACAAATATTCTCAAATTGCATTCCACTCAGGGTGTCAATATTCCTCCTGAGGTCACCGACTTGATGACCGCTAAAATAAATTAGTTTAAGGGACTCGTCGATAGGGAGAGCATGACGCCGCTGCTTCTGGGAGACTTGGTCGTCCTTTTTTCTGAAGTAGGCGAGACTTCCAATGCTGATGAAAGTAGAATCGCAGAAGCTCCATAATTTTTCCGGGCTTTGTCGCAGTCTCTACTCTTGTAACTGTGGCTTGGCTTTTTGATAGCTGTTTGTAATCTTGTAGTTAGTAGTTGCTTTGTAATTACTTTTCCTATGTAATGAATGACATTGTTATCTTGAAGTATGATATTCAAATCCGAGAATGAAAATTTTTCAATTAACCAACTCGTAATTTTACGAATTTTGTTCCTGAAATCTTTTTTTATGTTTTTGTGCGCTTAGCTAAGTTTTTTCCCAAGTTTGAGAATTTGATGCCATTTTGTTAAGAAGAGAATGTTCGTTGTATAGCTTCAAAGCTGAGATTTTAGACTCAGTTTAGATTTTTAAGAAATCCTGCGTTGGGAACTATACTCGTAAACTTTGTTGGGAAGATTTTCTAATTATATGTACATAAACTATATTATGTCTTTTCTTGAGATTCTTATCTCGGCAAATCTATACAAAGCTATGTTTTGTCTTTTGGTGAGAGTCTAACTCGTCTTTCTGTACAAAACTATGTATTGTTGTTTATGAGAATTTAATCTCGATAAATCTGTACAAAGCTATGCTTTGTCTTTTGAGTGAGAATAGATCTTGTCTCTCTGTAAGAAACTATGTTTCTTCGTTTATGAGACCTTAATCTCGGTAAATCTGCACAAAACTATGTTTTGTCTTTTGGATTGGAGAATTAGATTCTCAGTTTAGTCTGTATAGAGCCTTCACTCTGTCTGTTGTAAAGATCTATTCAAAGCGGTGCATAGATCTTAATCTTAGTGTTTGAGAATTAAATCTCAATGTTTCTCGAGAGATGTTGTGAAAACTTAATCTCGTTAATATTACGAGAATTTGATATCTGTACAGCTAAAAACTCTCTTTTGGATAAGAAGTGAGAATTAGATTCTCATTTAAGTTTTTCCGAGATTGTACTCGGCGAGATTTAAGACTCGACTTAAAGATAAGAACTAGGTTCTTAGGGATTAGACTTGGCGAGGTTTTAAGACTCGGCTGAAGATAAGAACTAAGTTCTTATAGGCGTTTTTTTTGAGATTTAGACACAGTGAGTTTTTAAGACTCGGCGAGATTGTATGACTCGCTGAAGTTTTAAGACTCGGCTAAAAGGCAAGATAACTTTCTTTTGTTTTTGCGAGAATTTCACCTCGTCTTTTTAAGGGATTTAGGGTGTAACCCTTTTTTTTGAACCCGAGAAGGGACCTGTAAATTTTTTATTTAGTTCTAGTTGGACCCAAAGGCTAGCTTCGTACCCTGAAGAGATCAAGCCAAGACGTACTTCTCAGTACATACTTAAATAAATAAGGAGGCATTCAGTAACATATCTAGTTCGCTGAGTTGGCAAGTCCTCAATAGTAGTATCGCTCCAGATTGATGGAATTTTAGCTTCGTGGAATTGTTGCTCCATTCATAGTAGCGATCTTGTAAACTCCTGGTTTCACGGTCTCGTAAATGATGTACAGTCCTTCCCAATTTGCACTGAGTTTTCCTGCATTTATTTCAACCGTGTTTTCAAATACCTTTCAAAGTACAACATCTCCTACCGCAAAGTGTCTTCCACATACTTTCTTATTGTAGTACTTTGCGGTTTGTTGTTGATAATTCTGTATTCATAGAAGTTCTTCGTCGCGTTCTTCTTCCAAGTCGTCAATGGTGTTTTCCATAGTATCGTTGTTAGAATCTTCACTTTTGGGGAAACGTTCTTGGTGTAAAGTTGGTACAGCTATCTCGGCTGGAGCCATTGCTTCCATTCCATGAAAAAGGAAAAATAGAGTTGGTATAGCTGAGCATCTAGGTGTAGTACAATGTAACCATAACACGCTTTCTAACTCAGATGCTCAACTTTCCTTCTTTTTGGAAAGCCTTTTCTTCAGACTATCAAGAATTTGTTTATTCGTGGCCTCTGCTTGACCGTTTCTTGTGGGCTCTGAGGAGTTGACTTGCTTAATCGGATATTCCATCTGGCACAAAAGTTGGTAAACCTTGCCAAGATGAATTGAGACCCGTTGTCTGTTACAATCTCGTAAGGTAAACCATGTCGACAGATGATATTCTTCCATAAAAATTTGATCATGTCTTTATCCTTGATCTGAGAATAAGCCTCTCTCTTGACCCAATTTGAGAAATAATCCGCCATGAAAAGCATGAATCACTTTTGCCGAGATGATGGTGATGGTCCGATTATATCCATTGCCCATCTCATGAATGGGTAAGGCATGATTTCTGAGGTTAGCGCCTCGGTAGGGGCGTAGATGATGTGCCTGTGTCATTATCATTTATCACATTTAGCCATCTATTGAGCACAATCCTTCACCATAATCAGCCAATAGTAACCGAGTGTCCTGATCTTCTGCACAAGCGTTGTTCCATTGTTGTGGTTTTCACAAGCTCTGTCATGTGTCTTTTTGACGATCTCGTCACTTTCATCACCATGAACGCAAGTAAGTAACACTCCATTCGTACTCCTTCGATAAAGCTTCTCGCCGACTTGGGCATATAAAGCGCACTTGGCTTTAAAACGACGAGCAGCCCATCTATCCTTTGGCGTTTTGCTATCAAGGATATATGTGAGGATCTCGTCTCGCCAATAAACCTTTGGCTTACTTGTTTCCTCAGTGTCTGTCATCTCGGTATCAGATTCATCCTGAATGTTGTCTATGGCCAAAACAAATTTGAGGCCTCATTTTGGTAAGCTTATATCAATATTTTCCACAACTATTATTTGTCTCTGAATAGAGACCAATGTGGATGCGAGAGCTGCTAGAGTGTCGGAACAGGTGTTCTCCGATCTAAAGATTTTATTGATCTTGAACCTCAAATCCTTATTAAGCTCTTTAAAGATTTTAAGACAAGCTTCCATGCGATCACTCTTTGTATCGTAGCCCCTGTTAACCTGGTTAACGACTAGCTGAGAATCGCAATAGCAATTGATGTCGGTTGCTCCGACTTCTTTAGCCAATTTTATTCCTGGGATCAATGCTTTGTATTCCACTTCGTTGTTGGATGCTGAGAATGTAAGTCAGAATAATTGTTCCAAAACTTCTCCTGTCAGGCTTTCTAGTCAGATACCAACTCCTGAGCCGTGCTGAGACAAAGATCCATCTACGTATATATTGCATGTTTGAAGAACTTTCTCTGACTTTAGAGGCTCCAGATCTGGGGATACTTTGATTAGGAAGTCGGCTAGGACCTGAGACTTTGCACTTGTTTGTCCTTTAAACTTGAGTCGTATTCTCTTAACTCGATCGCCCACTTTTTCAATCGCCCTGATTGATTTGAATTGTGTAATATTGTTCACACTGGATGATTCGTTTATACTATAATGGTATGACACAGGAAGTATGGTTGAAACTTTCTTGCCGAGGTGACTACCACTAATGTGAATTTCTCTATAGTCGGGTATCTGGACTTGGCTCGATCTAATGACTTGCTGACGTAGAAGATCGGGTGTTGAGTTCCTCTGTCATCTCGAACCAGCACACCGCTCACCGCTGATGTAGAAACTGCAATGTATAAGTACAATGGTTCTCTTTTTTCAGGTTTTGTGAGGATTGGTGATGTTGAAAGATATTCTTTTAACTCACAAAATCCTTCTCGCAAGTCTCATCCCACTTGAAGTCCTTATCTCTGCACAGCAAGTTGTAGAATGGGAGGCACTTATCTGTTGGGCGGGATATAAAATGGTTTATGGCTGCTATACGACCTATTAGCCTCTGTACTTCCTGTTTATTCTTTGGAGGGGGTAATTCTTGGATTGTCGTGACCTGTTTTGGGTTAGCCTTGATTCCTCTTTGTGTGACTATGTATCCAAGGAACTCTCCTGAGGTCACCCCTAAAGTTCATTTTTCCGGGTTGAGTTTCATCTAGTACTCATTTAGGGTTTGGAAGCAACGGGCTAAATGATATACATGATCTTCTGCCTTTAACGACTTGACCAGCATGTCGTCTATGCATACTTCCATCGTTTGCCCGATTTGGTTGGAAACATCTTATTTACCAACCGTTGATAGGTTGCTCCCGCATTCTTCAACCCAAAATGGCATGACTTTGTAACAATAGGTACCTCGCTCTATGATGAACGAAGTTTTCTCTATATTGTCTGGATGTATCCGAATCTGGTTGTATCCCGAGAAAGCATCCATAAACAAAATAAGTTCATTTCCTGCGGTTCAACAATTTGATCGATTTTCGACAATGGGAAACTATCTTTAGAGCAGGCTTTGTTCAGGTCAGCAAAGTTGACACACACTCGCCATTTTCCATTCTTCTTTGGAACGACTACCGGGTTGGCTAGCCATTCCAGGTACTAAACTTCGGCGATTGATCTGATCTCAATTAGTTTTTTGACCTTGTTGATTACGGCTTTTATTCTTTCTGGTCCGAGCTTCCTTTGTTTTTGCTCGATTGGCTTGTATATCGGATCGACATTCAGCCAGTGGCTAGCAATCACTGGATTGATTCGAGGCATGTCACTCACTGTCCATGAAAATGTCGTCACATTCTTCTCCAAGAGTGGAATCAACTTGTCTTTAATTAGCTTGCTCAAGTGGACCCCAATGTTCATGCATTTTGACGAATCCATCAAGTCGACATTGACGAGTTTTACAGTTGATTGATCTGATTTTTTGGATACAGGAGGTTCTGACAACGCTTTGCTTCCTACTAACGATAAGATCATGCATGACTTGCTCTGTAACTTTAACTCGGTGATGAAGCAAGTTCTAGACATCTTTTGATCTCCTTTAAGTGTGTAAACTCCTTCACTTGTCGAAATTTTAACACATTGATGACACTTGGATGGAACATTAGACAAGAGGGCAAATCGGACTGTTAGTTTATCTACAATGAGTAGCTTGATCCATCGAGTGATTCCTGCAACTTGGACAGTTAGTTTCACCATTCCAATTGTGTTGATTGTGCTTCCATTGAATGCGGTAAGAGTTCTGTCCACGGGTTTGAGTTGAGCATATGGCAACGCCATCTTATCTAAAGTCTCCTTCAAGATCTGATCCACTGAACTCCTAGTGTCGACGAGAATTCGTGAAACATCACAGTCGGCAACTCAAAGTTTGACGACCATGCCATCATTGTACATAAAACTAACTCCTTTAACATTCTCAGCCGTGAATGTTATTGCCAAGTCTACTGTCCATGTATTCTCCCCTAAATGTTCTAGAATAACCAAAGCAACAATTTTTTGCTCGTATTTCTGGATCAAACGGATGGTGTCGTCACAGAACTGTAATCCACTCATGATTATGCTGAGAATAACCCATGGGTCACCAGATTCGGCATTGTCCCCGACTAGATTTTGTCGCTTAGCTCTCTGAAGTGTCGCTCTTTGGACCTGCTAACTTGAAGGCTACTTTGTGAAACTTGGCTTCTTTCTATTTTTGCGCCTTAAGCTTCTGAGTCTCTTCCTCAGAAACCATCAATTCCCCTTAATTAAATTTTTCGGCGAGGAATTCTTACAGTTGCTTGCACTTTAAAGTCGAATGACCTGTTTTATTGTTAAACGCGCAGTACTTGCCTCGGTTGTAAGTGTTGTTGAATGGCTTGCCATGAGTATTGCTACTCTCTGACTTGAAAATATGTTGCCGAGTTTGATTTTCCTCTATTGTGCTGTCTCAACCCATAGTGCCCTTCTTTTGGCTTCTTTGTTGTCGAGTTGTGCTGCGTTTCTTGGTTTTGGGCAAGGATTTGCTATTCCTCCATATAATCTGCATGTCTTGCTGCTCTACAGAAAGCATCTGAGATTGTACTACGTTGATGAAAAGATCCCATTTGAGAGCTTCATCGGTTACCATTCTAGTTCGGAGAGCTTCAATAGCCATGTCGTCATTAATTTTAGCCTTTGTCAGGATTTTCTTCAAGCGTCCAAGGTACAACTTTAGGGGTTTGTCAAAACCTTGCCTCAAGGATCTTAACTCCGCTGTTGAGGTGTCCTGGTTAAGGAATAGGGCATATTGCTTCATGAACAACTCAGCAAGTTAGTTGAAGCTCTCGACTGACCCAACTGGAAATTTGGTGAACCATACCAATGCGTCACTGGTCAAATTTTCAGCAAAGTGCTGACTGTAAGCTGCGTCCTCGTGATCCAGGCTATCGTTGGTCCCATTCATTATGACGTTGAAGACACTCATAAACTCTACTAGATGAAAGTTTCCATCATATGAAAGGCATCAAAGTTGTAACCCTCTGTTCATCGCGACTCTTCTTAATCTTGGCGCAAATAGTGAGTTTTAAGCTTGAGGTAGGATTCTTTCTATCTCGGGTGCCGAGCTGGTAGCTTGATAGAATTTTAACCTTATTTCATCCATCATTTTTAATACGGTTACAGCGTCCAAATTTGTTGGGGCATGCTGTCCAGGCATACTTTGCATTATAGAATGCTCTGGTACCGAGGTGTTCACTGGTTGCAGACTTGGTATTCCTTTAAATAGGTTCTTTTGCACACTGGCCAGTACTTCTCTGTGCGGCATATTGACCACTGTAGTCAGGAGACTACTTTCATTCATGCGAGACTTGATTCTGTCGAATCTTTCCGCGTTTCTTCAATCAGAAACCTTGTGTTGTGCAATCAGATTGCGCACTAAGGTGCCAAGTGACGGTGATCCAGGAGGCGGTGCAGGAAGATCAATGTCTTCATGATTCTCCACCGGAGTCCGAGTTGAATTCAAAAATGACCCGTTCGCTAGGTCAATGTTATCTTGAGGGTGAGATTCCCTCTGTTATGGTGAACTAGTTGTGATTTCTCCTTCGACCATCCTTTCTCGCTAAAAACTTTCTTTTGCTTGTGTGAAGATGTCCTTTGATATCTTTCCCATGGACTGTGCCAACTGTTGGAACCGAGTCTAGCACGATGAGTTTTAGAATCCAAGGTTCCTGATTAAAAGGGGGGGGGGAAGAATGGACAAGGACACTTGTGAGATGGATTTGAGCAAAAGTAGTTAACTTTGACGAGTAGAGATGATTGCCGAATAGAGTGTTCTTATTAGCTTGATGTATATCAAAAAGCTGAATCTCCTTTCGAAGGATCTGCTCCTCTATTTATAGATCATAGAGGTGGTTACAGAGTAGATAGAATTAAGGATGAATTATAATTCTATTGATAAGATCGTATCTAGAAAATCATGCTAGATTTTTGAAAGAATTTCATATCGGAATAGGAAAATTTCCATTTCTTTGTATAATGACGTGTCATCCGACTTCTCATCAAGTTTTGGGCACTTTCCAAGAAGAGACTATGCCGAGTTGATGAGGATATCCGATTTTAGGATTTGATGATTTCAATTAGTTTATAACTTAGCATTTGACCCGTTGTTTCCCGTAAACCAAAGTAGGATCTCAGATCCACCTCCAACATCCACCATCAATGAGAGTCTCTACCTATTGACCCATCTTTTGTCTGTAGTATATGCTTTTCTCTTCAGGTAGCTAATACCAGTACGAAACTTATCACTGTATCATGTAAATATTATATACCTTTTATGTTAATTAAATCATTCGACGACAAAAAGAAAAAAAGTAAAAACAAAATAATATTAGATAATTAACAATCAAATTTTTTTATCATACTGAATAATTTTATAATCTTAACAAAAAAAGTCATAACAAAATAGAATTGTTAATGTATCTCTCTGTTACTAAATATTTATCTATATAAATCATCCTAATCTACAAAAAATCTTAATCTAGAAAGAAATTATGAATATTAAATTTTATATATAAATAATTTGGTTGACTGCTTTTGCTCCCCTCTACTTATTTATTTTTCATCGGAAAACATATTTTTCGGCAAATTATTTTGTGCCCTAAACTTTTTAAAACTTCGTCTTAATACATCAAATGTTCAAATTAGTCATATTACTACGCTTGTAATTGAATTTTAAAAACTGTTTGTAGTGTTTTTTTGCGTTTTGGTATTTTGCTTTTTACGTCAAACGACGTCGTTTATTTTGCAAACGTAGTTTGCATCTTTTTTACTCAAAAATCAAAAAGCAAAATGCAAAAAAATACAGTAAAACGGTTTTTAAAATTCAATTACAAACGTAGTAATATGACTAATTTAAAAAGTTGATGTATTAATACAAAATTTTAAAAAGTTTCAGACAAAAAATAATTAGGCAAAAAGTATAGGTTTTTGTAGTGAGAAATAAATAAGTAGAGGGGAAAAAAAGCAGTCAACCCTTAATTTTTAGATAGTCAATTTTCTTAACACATAAACTTTTTGTATTTTCTTATATTTCTCATACTCTTACAATGAAATTTCACTCACTGCTACAATCATCAAAAACTTTGTTACCTGTTTCCATTCAACACTGGAGCACAACTGGCTAACCTATTAGCCAAATTCCTACATAATATAGGTAGTGAGTCTTGATCCTTAGATGTGCAAGTGCGTCTGCCGTTAGTGGATTTACTACTTGCCACTAATAAATGCCACCTGCAAAAAAAGTTGTTACCTTATTAATCCCGCATCTTTTATTTATATCCAATGAAATCAAAACATAGAAACAAAAAAGAAAATAGTTAAAACTAAATGTGTCATTATTTTATGAGATTATGAAAAGAATAACATAAAAGTTCATTTTAAATGAAAAATAACTCAAATTCAATTAATCTCTAGAAGTAACCCATAAGAGTAGTGAAGTTATGATTTTACCTTTCACGAACAAACAAAAAACTTAAAATATAATTATATTTATACCCTTTGCAGACTTTACGTGACATCTGCTTATAAGAAGACTTCACATAATGTCTGCTTGTAAAGAAGACTTCACATGATGTCTGCTTGTAACGAAAACTTCACATAATGTCTACTTATAAAGAAAACTTCACATAAAGTTTGCTCCATACTTATATTTTTTAACTTAAAATTAAAATAACAATTATAATTATATGCTTATAAATTTGGTTACAAAATCTAAAAATTAATAATTATGAAGCATTGAAAATAAAATTTCACTAAAACATGGTCAAATAAAATCAAAAAGAAGATCCAACCACAAAGATCCAACCACAAAGATCCAAACACAAAGTTCACAAGTTTTAGCAATATAAGTTGATCATCATGTAGAATTTATAGTTTTTGTATTTGAAATGTAGAATTGGAATAAAAATGTTAATTGTGAATATACTAAGAAAGTATAAGTTTTTTGTTCTCTCTAACGTTTAAATATTAAAGAGAAAATATTAGGTTTGCGGTTTAGAGTTTAGAGTATACTTCAAGAAAAGTCTACTCCTAACGCAAATTTTACATGAAGTCTGCTTTGTGATTATATTTTTAGTTTAAAAATTAAAATAATAATAATTATTATATGCTTATAATTTTTCGTTTCAAAATATAAAAATAAATTGTGAAGTAAAAATAAAATTTCATTTATACTTTGAAAAAGAAAATCAACAAAGATTAAACCATAAAGTTCATAAACAAACTTCCCAACATACTACGTAATGGTTTAGGATTTAGCAATATAATTTGGTAATCATGTGAAATTTATAATTTTAAGATTTAAATATAGAATTAGAACGAAAGAGTTAAATTGTGCATATATTAAGAAAGCATAGTTTTTTGTTATAGCATTTGCGTATTAATATTGGGTATGCGATTTAGAATTTAGGGTTTACAGTTTAAGATTTAGTGCAAATTTCACATGAAGTCTACATTTACAAGACTAGATTTCATGTTTAGTATACTTTCAAAGCAGATTTCATGTAAAATCTACTTTTTAAGTTACGCTGTTTATGGGTTAGTGTAGACTTCACGTGAAGTCTACAAGAAGCAGACTTCAACTAAAGTCTATAAGATCTTTATAGACTTTACCTAGAGTATGCTCCTCCAAATTTAAAGTTGAAAGTAAATTTGGTTGTGATAAACCAGAATTAACCAACAGTTGAACCAGAAAGTTAGCTTACATATAAATACAATTTTATGAAGAAAAAAAGGCCTAGCCTCTTCTTTGTCTCTTTCCCAGCCAACGTGTTAAGTCTCATTCGACCAAAGTTTAGAACTCTGAACTCTTCTCTCCTTCTTCACGATCTAAGATTTTTTTCACTCTTCTTCTCACAATTTTTGCCATTTTTTGCATGTTCCGCCAAAAATTTCAGCTGCCGAAGCCTCTTGTCTCTAGCCAAGATCCATCATTTCTTATCCGGTTCACAACTGAATGATGTTGATTTATTTTGTAAATGTTGAGTTTTTTTTGTTGTTAAAGTATTCAATTATGTTTGTGTGTCTTTTAGTTAAAGATCTTATATTAAAGGAAATCTTGTGAAAATTTTGATTTGTTTTATATTTATATTTAAAGATTATATATTTAATGAATATTATGTGAAAGATATAATTTTTTTTGAAATTTCTTGTGAAATATTTCATTTTTAAAGGTTTGTGAAACTTTGATTTTTTTTTCTAGTTAAATATTTTTTTTTAAAAGAAATCTTGTGAAAATGTGAATTTTTTAAATCCTTTTAGTTAGAAATCCAATTAGAAAGTATTTAAACCGAACCGGATTCCTTTCGATACCTACATAGTAAATATAAGAATACACTAAAGATCTGGAGAAATATTGTCCTGAAGGGATCCTAGATCGAGTCAACACCTGAATAGTTGATGGGCATTCAGAAACACATGATTAATCGTTCTTTTATCCACTCTGCATCAATCACATACCTCATCACAATTCATATTGTGCCTTGATAAATTGGACATTACCGCTAAATATCCTTAAACTGCCTACCAAATAAAATGTTTGATTTTTCATGGAACCTTTATTTTCCATACTTGAGAGTACAATGTCTGAATGCTCGGTCCATGAGAGCATATTTATGCATAAAAAGAAATCAAAAATTAGAATAGTTCAATTAGATTTAGCAAACAAATACAAAGAACTTGAAAGAATTATTTTCTTTGAGCCGAATTCTCTCTTTCTCTCGATCCCACTCTAAATATTTTTTGTGACTATCTCTGCGATTGATCTGCCTTCTTGGAATGATGATCTCAGTATTTATAGATCCTCTCTTTCTTTATGTCTCGGAGAATATCTTGATTTCCTTATTATCACCAGCCTGATCGGTGTTTATATGTTTATTATTGCTCTAATAAATCTCCTCAAATTAGCAAGATTTTGTTTTTTATCTAACCATCATGTCAATCTTCCATTGCTGGTGGATAATCTTTCTTTTATTAGCGAGCGTGCTGACATTAGTCCAAGATTTTTTCTTGGGTCACTTTGTTGGTTTTTCTATTTTAGTATCATCCTTATTCCTTATTCCCATTATTCTGATTGTGGGCCTGGTCTACGTTGGGTCCATTAATGAACAGTACCCAACAACTTTCTTATTAGAATGTGGGAGAATAACGAAGTGATTCAATTTTCTTTTCTTTTATTTTTGCTTACCTCAAAATTGGAGCTCTTTCCTTCTTGCGATCTCATTTCGTATCAGATCGACAATTATTTTTGCTTGTGTGTCCGTATAAAGAGTGGGGGTAGTGGACTCCTAGATACTCATGCCGTTTGAAACAATCACTTCACCATCTTTTCATATTTAACTTCTGCAATTTTTTATAGGGTATCATTCTGACTTCTCTCTCTTTATTTTTCTCTGTCATTGTTGAATTTTCTCTTCATTTTTATTTTTGAATCTTCTCTTTGTAAATTTTCTACCTGATTTTCAAGGATGTTTTATGACTTGTCTCCAACTGTTCTTTGTTACTTCCCGATGCATGACCAGGAATGTTTCAGTTTGATTTAGAGTAATTTAAGTCTTGATATGACATCTCTTCCAATGTTGATCTTTTGGGTGAGCCGAATATGTACGTCTGGGCTTCGACAAACTATTTTGACCATTGTGGTCTCTCTTTTCCCATTCCTGAATGCATTCTTCTACTTTTGTGGGAGCTTCGTATTGCTCTTTGCCAACTCAACCCTTCTCTCTTTCGCCAGGTGTTAGTCTTTACTCCCTTTTTGTCATGTTCTCTTGTACAAGCGTCAGAGTGATACCTACCATTGCTTATGTACTTCTCGCTTGGACTAGATCACGGGTACTCCGGACCGTGGTGACAAGTGGAAGAAGAAAGGGTTTTGCTTCTAAGCGGGTTCGCACTAATCCAGGGCATCTTGAGGAGAAACAACCCATGGAGGCTCATGATTTTCCCTTCGCTGAGGTATATTCTCTTTAGGCTCTTTGCCATCTGGTCATGCCTCAGGACATCCCCATTTTATGTGTCTCAGAAATCGAAGAGAAATTGCGGTTCAAAGAGACCATGTTCGGTCTTGCCTCGGTATAGCCTTATTTGTGTTCTTGACTTTGTTTTGTCTTATTTTCTTCTTTTTGTATAAAACATTGCTTATTTGTTTCGTTTAGATTGTTGGAGCTATAGCTTGTTTGGTTGAGCAGTGTGAGGCTCACCGTACTAAGATGCCTCCTCCCTCCTATGCTAGAGAAGATCTTTCTTTTGATGATCTCAACACCTCTCTATCCTAGATGATTGAAAAGGTAAAGAAGCTGGAAGAAGAGCTAAGAACGTTGACAGTGAAATGTACTTCATTTGTCAAAATGGTGGCTTACCTAGAATAGGAAATGCAGGAATTGGCTGCTTTAAAGAAAGAGGAGATTGTTAAGGCCATGGGCGAGGCCCGCCAATAGTGGTGAAGTAATACTAGAGGGCCATAGAGAAGGCCAAAGAAATTTTTGATCAAAAAGTCAAAGATTTTAAATCTGCTAAGGTCCTTGCGGCTGTTGAAGCTTGCTTGGATAGTATCTTCCATTATGGTGGTAGGGATATCACAGGGGGATGTTGATGCAATGAGGCAGGAGCGCATGGTTGCTCACGCTTCTCTTTTGTGGGTAAAAGGCCCTTGGGTTGATATTCGTGACTTTGGTGTGGAGGCCGCCCCTAAGACTCCGGTGGGATCTGATCCTTAAGACTCCAACCATGTTTCTTGGAAGTTCGATTCTTAAGCTAATCGACTTATCAACTACAAGCTCGTGCTCTTCTTTTTCTTTTCTTTTGGCTTTATTATTTTGTATTGTTTGACATTACTTTTCTTTTGGTGTTTGAGAAGGCTTTTGATTGTACTAGGTTATTTTGTTCTTTTTCTTGTGAAATGAATTAATAATTTTCTTTTTAGTGTGATTGCAATCATTTTGCTTATTTTCAAAATAGTTGGATGCGAGATTAGTTCATTTTTGACTATCCATGATTAGACCGTTTTGTGTTCTTTTATTTCATGGCTTTCTGCCTGATATCAATCCTTTTGTTATGTGGTCTTAAATCTGTGTTTGGGCATTTTTTGGCCGTAATTTTTTTCTTTTTTTCATTTAGTTAGGCCTTGACGGGGCTTAATTTTGGCGGGAACTTAGACGTTGGTTCATTCACCTCTTGAGATTAGCGCTGATTGAGACAGTTTAGATCCATTTTGAGTTATTATCTTGATGGTTAAGATCGTGGGTTCTCGAATGGTTTTTCCCCCGAATACTTATTTCTGCACTTCGTTTGTTCTGGCGATTTTATTCAAGATATTTTTTTATAATTTTTTTGATAATTTTTATCTGCTTTTGCTTTCTAGGTTTAATTTCTTTTATGAGTGATCCTGAAAGTGATTCAACTAGTCTAGGATATTTCATTCTTCTCCTTCTCATGAACATTTTCCACGCCATTAGCACTGCTTTCAATTCTTATTGTTCTGCTTCTCTGATGGTTGAGAAAGCTTCTTTGTCCGACATGTGTAAACATTCTTCTTCCCGCAAAAAGCCTTCTGTTAAACTGAGGCTTCCAAGAGGTATTGAGGACATAGGAGGTCATAATCTCATATGTGTTTTCACAAACAAGGCGTGTACCCTTGATCCCCTTTCCCTTCTTTTGCCCGTTTGTTGTAATGTTTTTCGGGGCTGCTCCTGGTTATTGCTTTGGAGGCTCCGGGAGATAGATTTCCTGAAAGCGTCCCCAACAGCTACTTCTGCACTTATGCCATTTTTCTAAGAAATGCTTTCTGTTCTTTCTGCTTCCACATGTCTTGGTCCAATTTTTAGCTAAGCTGCATTTCCCTTTATCCCAACTTTGTCCTTCCTTTGTTCGTGTGGTTCTAGGTTTATACATTTGCATTGTCGAGGATGGTATTCCTTTATCCTTTGATGACCTTTCCTCAATTTAAACCATTAACTAGTCAGACCGTTTATTCTAACTAGTGTGGCTGAAGGTTAACGAGGGTCTTTCTAACAAGGATCCTGACTAGAGACATCACAATTTATTCTTCAAGGTTTCTCTTATGACTATTAGTGATTCTCATCCCTGGAACTTGTTGAAGAATTGGCGAGATACTTCGGGTTAGGAGAATGTTCCCCTCAAGTTGAGTTCCTTTAGTTATGTGATTTTTATTTTGTTTTCTTTCCTTTGGCAGGCCGCTTTGATTTTCCCTCCGTTGATGATTCAAGGAACTTTTATGTTGTTCAAGAGAGGTGACTGCTTGTGGGATTCTCTTACTCTAGAGCGTGTAAAAAAATCTTTTGTTGACAACTGGGACTGCTACCTCAGTGCTCTCGACGCGGTGCTCCTACCTGTCTAAGGTCCCATTGTGTCAACTTTGGTTGCTTTGATCCCCAGTATTCTAGCTATTCTAGATATTCTGGAGGCGGGCTTGGTTTAGTGTTTTGTTTTTTTTGATTCTGGTAGTTTCATTAACGCGATTCCTATATATCCGATGTTGGGTTTGTGATAGGATCTTCTTCTAAGATTGTCAGTGGACTCTGTTGTTACCTTGGGAGCTCTGTTCTAAGTGCTCTCACGATATGCCTCACTTTCCTTGTGTAAGGGATAATTTGCCATCTCCTCATAGCTCTTTTTAAGGGAGCTTGCTTCGTGCCTCGGAGGTCATTGATCAATCTTCTGGTTTTCTGCCGCTGGCTAAGCGTGCTTGTACCAAAGTTAATCATAGTAAGGTGCTTCCCTTTGGGGGGGGAGTCTAGTTTGATTTGTTCTCCCTCGATCTGGTACAAATTTCTGGCGTATGGGGAGCCATTGGTGATAGCCAATGCTTTTAATTTGATTCGGAAGGTGAACGCACCCCTTCCTTCTATTGATCAGATGAAACTACTGGAGGCTTATTTGGAGATTATCGGAGATCACATTCAGGTTTGAGTGTTCTCGACTCTCTTTATTTTAGTTTTTAGTTTTTGCTTGTTAGATTACTGTTGGACTTATATATTTCATTATCAGGTGGTGATTTCATGAATAGGTACAACTCCCTTGGTGAGAAATTAGGAGTCGATGCTGGAGCCCATACTCATCGCGAGGCCACTCAGGTGGAGCTTGCTCAGACTAAGGAATATGTGCCCAAAATTGATTCAAGGGTCGATAGTCTGGAGGAGCCTCTTCAGTGTATAGAGGTCGATATACGATCTCTCACTACAAGGAATGGGGAACATGTCGCTGAAACCGCTCGCAAGGAACTGCCCTTTCTCGACCGCTTCAATGCGAATCCAGCCTGGTCCACTTGATCTCGCCGAGGAGCGCGCTAGCCTTGAGGTTCCTCCTTATAAGGAGGAAGCTCATCTTAAGGAGCTGGTGACTCGTGATCTGGCCACTAAAGTGCCGTTGGCGGAATTGGGACAGCAAATTATCCTTGTCTTTGAGACGTCCATTGTTATTCATGCTGATATGCATCCTTAGGATGGTGGCCACCCTGCTTATGGTGGTGCTATCAATACTAAGGTTTGAGAGCTGGCCTTGGTGATTTCTGTGGTTTCTGGCTCTTCCACTGTTGGTGCTGCGGGGGCTGACATGGGGGATTCTGCTCAAGACTTAACTGATATACAATATAATTTAACACATTCACATGTATATTTTACATCATATCGGTTGCATATTCACTTATTTTAGGATATATTATATTCATTTTTCATCCTTAGAATCTAGGATTAGGTGTTTACATCCTTTTCAGGTGTAGAGCTTTGGTGAATGAGGATAGAGTCGTAGTGCATGGAGAAAAAGGATGATGGAAAGGTGGAGAAAAGAGGTGAAAGACCAAGGAAAGAGGAAGAACCTAGGCTAAAAAGGAGAAAGAGTTATGGATAAGCCATTCCACTCTGGGTCGTGGCCGATATGGAACAGGCTTTGACTGATGCACCCTAGTTTGGCTGATCCAACACGGCCCATGGCAATGACCAGGTGGTCACAACCAAAGACAACTGACATGCCACGAAGGTAGAAGGTAGGGATCCGATTTGTCTAGTGTGAGAAGACATGCGGTCCGGCTGCAGCCTAACCTAGCACGGACTGATGCCACCATGGCTTCAGTCGAACCCTTACCCATAACCACTAATCCTATTTCTCTTTCATTTTGATCAAATCTGGTTTATCCCAGGTCAACCCAATATGTTTTAGGGTTTTTTGTAGCACTTTCTCAAGGCAAGGATCCTTGGTCAGCAACTCAGTTTTCTTTCACTCTTTTAGCAAACTATCAAAGCTTTATCCTTTGGTTGTTGTGCTGAAGATTTGGAGAAGAATGCTGTACGATTTTCTGATGGATTTTTGAATCAGCTTGTGTTTCATCTTCTTGTCAAGAGTATCCTCATAATACCTTCTCATTTTATCTTTACCATTTCAATAATATTTATCTATTGCTTTATGTTCTGTTCAAATATGAGTGAGTAGTCTCCTAATGGGTTCAAGGTTAAGTAGATCTAGGGGTGTGATGATGGATTCTTGTTGTTAGGATTGCTAAATTTATAGGTCCTCCACTTAAGGTGCACTTAATGTTGTGTTTATTGAGATGTATAGGTTAAGTGTGAGTCAAGGATGCTTTACTTAAGCTGCAAGCAAGACTCAAACGTAACCAATGGTGGAATAAGTTTGTGTGTAACCAAACACATGGATTTATTCAAAATAATGTGTGTAGCCAAACACACTCTATTCTCATCCTAATTTAACCATTGAAAGCTTGTCAAAGTCACATGTGGGCTTATGGAGAAGGATTCAAACCGTTAGGTCCTGTCACACTTACCTCAGGATTGAGAAGGACCGAATCTTCCCTCGTATAGAAGAGTCACGAGATATTTGTTGTGCACATAATATTCTATTCTTTTTATTGTAAGTAAGCCCTAGCTAGAGTCACGTGTATATATATATGGGTCCATGTGACTCATTTCAAAGTAAGAGAAAATAAAATCTCTCTCTTCATAATCTCTCTCGGTTCTACCACTCTCTCTCTCTCTCTCTCCCGAAACTCTCTCAAACTCGCTTAATCTTTCTTCTTCCGCAACATTCTCTTCTTTTCTTTGAAATATTTTATCGTATCAGTGCCAGGTTCATCCTAGGCTAGTCTTTAATCTCTCTAAGGTCCCAAGATCTTGTTGTTTTTTGGAGGAAAACTACATTGTTGTTCTTGAAACTTTTTTTTTGTCCAACAGGTAATAGTGTGTTCTATCAATCTCTGATGGATAATCTGAAGTTTATGAGTGTTCATGTGACTCTTAAGGGTGCCAACTACCTCTTATGTTCAAGGACAGTCACAAGTGTGTTGAAAAGCCGAGGGCTTTGGGCTCATATTGAAGATGGAGTTCCAAAGAAGGCGGCTTATGTGAGCTTGAAGGCAAAGGAAAAGGAAGATGGGGCGAGCACGTCAATTGGAGCTGGTGAAGATGAAGCAAAGTGGAGTCAAGATGACCAAATTGCTCTTGTCATTCTCCAAAGCTCACTTTATCTGTCCATCCATGAAGCCTACTCCCATTGTGAGAGTGATAAGGAGCTATGGGATGCTCTCAAGAAGGTGTATGGAAAATTTTCTAACCTTCACCATGTGTATGAGGTCAAAAAGGCGCTCAGCAACCTCAAGCAAGAAGGAATGGAGTTTACTCAATGGTTTGGTAAGTATAGGTCCTACTGGGCCAAACTTGAGATGCTAAGACCTTCCACGGTGGATCCAATGGTGATTAAGGAGCAGCTTGAGCAAGACAAGGTGTTTGGGATGATGCTGAAATTAGATCCAGCATATGGAGACCTGATTTGTCATCTCTTGATGCAAGAGAAGCTCTCTAACTTGGATGAAGCTTGCGGGTTTGTCCAAAGAGAAATATGTTCTGAAACCTTATTGCTGGAAAGGGGGAGCTTAGTTTGGCGAATAAAGCATCTTACCAACATAATGACGAGAAGGTGTTTGTGTTTGAGCATTGCAAGCACAAGGGACACACCAAGGACCGTTGCTGGACCCTCTATCCGCACCTCAAGACAAGCAAATGGGATAAACCAAAGGCCAATGTAGCAAGCAAAGAGGCCTCGGCTCAAGCAAGCACTACAACCAATCCGGCTGAATGCAATGCAATGGTGGTGGTTCAAGAGGACTCTGTGAGGAAAGCTGACCTTGAGGAGCTTACCAAATCTATCAATGCTCTCAAGGAGTCCGATAGATCTTTTCATGTCTCCAAAATTTCAAAACCTTTGGTAGTAGATTCTGGTGCAACCCATCATATGATTAGTAATGCTAAGTTGCTCACTAATTTGAAACTGGCATTAGGATGTGTTAACATAGCTAATGGTAAAAAAGTTCTCATTAAAGGAATAGGTGAACTTAGACTATTTCATAAAGAACCAAAAGTATCCTATATGCCAGATTTAAATCAAATCTCCTAAGTATTCATAAAGCCGTTTGTGATTTGAAATGTAAAGCTTTTTTCGATCCTAACGTAGTTCAGTTTCAGGATGTTAAGAGTGGAAGGATACTCTGAAGTGGTGTTAGCAAGGATGGACTATACTTGCTAAAAGATGCTGAGAATAGTCCAAATCTATCTTCTAATTCATGCTTATCTAGTTTGGTTATATCTAGTAGTTTAAGTAATGATGAGTTGTGGCATGCTTGTTAAGTACATCTACATTCTCGTGGTTTAAGTCTTTTATTGCCTAATATTATTTTCAAAATGATACTTGTGAAGCTTGTATACTTGGGAAACATTGTAAATCGTGGTGTTTCCAAAGTCTTCAACTATTTATGAGAATTGTTTTGATCTTTTTCATTCCGATGTGTGGTCATCACCTTGTGTTTCTAGAGAAAACCATAAGTATTTTGTTACATTTATCGATGAAAAATCAGAATTTACTTGGGTAACCTTAATGCCTAGTAAAGATAAAGTTATGGAAGCCTTTACTAACTTTGAAACTTATGTCTTCAATCAATATAGTGCCAAGGTGAAAATCCTAAGGACTGATAATGAAGGTGAATACACAAGTCATGCCTTCAAAACTTTACTTGCAAGACATGGAATTATACATAAAACCACATGTCCATACACTCCTCAACAAAACGGGATGGCGGAGAGGAAGAACTGATACCTCATGGATGTGGCTAGTCCATGATGTTTCACAATGTTCCAAAACGTTTTTAGAGTGATGCAGTGGTCTCGGCATGCTATCTAATCAACCGTATTCCAACCAAAGTGTTAACGGGTAAATCCCCATTTAAGATATTGACTAAAACCAAACCATCCATTGATTACTTACATGTGTTTGGGTGTGTTTGTTATGTTCATGTACCAGGGGAACAAAGAAACAAACTTTAGTCCAAACATGGTAAATGAATTTTCATTGGCTACTCAATCACTCAGAAAGGATACAAGTGCTATATACCAGATACAAGAAAGGTCATTGTGTATAGAGAAGTGAAGTTTATGGAAGGAACCGGGTACTATGAGAAACAAGTGTGGTCAGACCTTCAAGATCTCTCACATAATGAGTCTAAGGATGATCCTTTAGAAAATAAGAATTTTAACACAAGACGGATTGCTAACCAGATCGGAAACACCAACCAAATCACATATAATGCACGTACCGCAACCATCCGGATCGCTGTATTCAGCCGGATCGCATGAATCACAGCCATCTGGACTAGAAGACTCGATTCAATTGCCTGGACGAGCTGATTAGCATGAACCATTTGAACCGGTTGTATCGCTTGAATTACCCGTTACCAACCGAACCATCTACTCATGACCCACAATCCATTGAGAAAATTGATAAATGGTCCATTGAGCCCCTTGATGAAGATGAAACCGAACCAGAACCAAGTTTGAATATGGATGTACAAGCCACACAAGGGTTGAGAAGAAGCCAAAGAGTGAGAAGAAACCCCATAAATTGGGTCAATACAAGGGTCTACTACAACAATATGGCCGAGGCACATCCAACCCAAATTTTGTGTGATTTAGTGACTATTCTGGAGGAGCATCAAGCGTTCATCAAACAAACCATATCAGAACTTTGTACCACAGACTTATGAAGAGGCAAAGGGGCACAAGGTGTGGCAAGATGCAGTGGCAAATGAACATAATGCTATGATCCGCAATCATACTTGCGATGAAGCCAAACTACCACTTGGGAAGAAAGCTGTGACTTCAAGATGGATCTTCACAATCAAGTACAATAGTGATTCCACCATTGAAAGACACAAATCCATATTGTTTGCAAGAGGCTTCACCCAAACATATGGAGAAGACTATCATGACATGTTTGCTCGGGTTGCTAAACTCCATACGGTACGTGTAGTGTTATCCTTAACTACTAATCTTGATTGAAAATTGTGGCAGATGGATGTCAAGAATGCATTCTTACAAGGGGAACTTGAGTATGAAGTGTATACGCATCCACCGCCGAGATTGGAGCATATAGTACAACCCGAAAATGTCTTGCGATTAAGTAAAGCAATATATGGTCTCAAAAAATCACCAAGGGCTTGGTATCACAAGCTAAGACATACGCTCCGAGATCATGGATTCTGTAAGTCTGAAGATGATCACACATTGTTCACACTCCAAAGTGAAAAGGGTATTGTAGTCCTTCTACTATACGTTGATGACATTATCATCACCAATTATGGAAAAAGAAGGCATCAAAGGTATTAAAGAACATTTTAACTCCGTATTTGATATTAAGGATTTAGGTAAAATGAAATATTTCCTTGGGATTGAGATATGCCATTCTAAAAATGGTCTATTCCTCTCTCAAAGGAAATATACACTTGGTCTTTTGCGTGAGTGTGATGTAGGATCTAGGAAAGCCTCCACACCTATTGAAGATGCCTACAAATCAATGTGCAAGGGGGAAAAAAAAAAAGAACCAATTGAAAACATAAGCTAATACCGGAAAATGGTTGGAAAGTTAATATATCTCACAATCACAAGACCAGATATATGCTTTGCGGTCAACCAAGTAAGCCAACACATGCAAGCTCCAAAAATGTGTCATTGGGAAACGGTGGATCGGATCCTAAGGTATCTAAAAGGCTCTCTAGAAAAGGCATATGGATGGGTCGAAATGAAATCACAAAACTTGTGGGGTATTGTGATGCGGATTAGGCTGGTGATAGACAAGACCGCAAGTCCATAACCGAATATTGCACATTCCATGGAGGCAATCTTGTGACTTCGAAGAGCAAGAAACAAAAAGTAGTATCATGTTCAAGTGCAGAGGCCGAATATAGAGCAATGAGGAAACTTACAGATGAATTCATATGGCTTAAGAAATTGCTCAAAGACTTGGGAGTAGAGACCCAAGAGCCAATCATAATGCATTGTGACAACCAAGCTGCCATACACATTGCATCTAACTAGGTGTTTCATGAAAAAATCAAGCATATTGAGGTGGATTGTCATAAGGTTCGAGATTAGGTGGAACAAGGGGTAATTCTACCATGTTACACAAGAAGCTCAGATCAACTGGCCAACATTTTCACCAAGGCAGCAAGCACAAAGGTGTGTGAATTCATATCTTTAAAACTTGGGCTAATGGAGATGCCCAAAAGGTGACAATGATCCATACTCTTTTTGGCCTTAGTCGGTTTTGTCCCAATTAGGTTTTCCACTAAGGAGTTTTTAATGAGGTGGGGAGTTACAAACTTCAAGCTTGATCCCTAATCAATCATGTTATGGATTCAAGCTTGAGAGGGAGTATTCAGATAAATAGGTTAAGTTTGAGTCAAGAAGCTTTACTTGAGCTGCAAGCAAGACTCACACATAACCAGTGGTGGAATAAGTTTGTGTGTAACCAAACACGTGAATTTATTCAAAATAATGTGTGTATCCAAACACACTCTCTTCTCAGCCTAATCCAACTGTTGGAAGCTTTTCAAAATCACATGTGTGCTTATGGAGAAGAATTCAAACCGTTAGGTACTCTCACACTCACCTCGGGATTGAGAAGGACCAAATCTTTCCTCTTATTGAAGAGTCACGAGATATTTGTTGTGCATATAATATTTTATTCTTTTTATTGTAAGTAAGCCTTAGCTAGAGTCATGTATATATATATATATATATGTGTGTGTGTCCATGTAACTCATTTCAAAGTAAGAGAAAATAAAATCTCTCTCTTCATAATCTCTCTCGGTTCTACAACTCTCTCTCTTCTGAAACTCTCTCAAACTCTCTCAATCTTTCTTCTTATGCAACAATCTCTTCTTTTCTTTGAAATATTTTAATGTTTAGTCTGATCAACTAGTAACCCAAAAGTTAGGGGTTCATCGTCAGGGAGGTGTTTGACGAAATGTTGGAAATAACCTTTTTGTGGGGTTTCCTTTCTTAGCCAGCGAGGGCTGTGTATTAGGTTGGAAAATGGTCTTAGTAACCTAGGTTTTAATGCTTGTCATGTTATAGGTCGACAAACGAGAGTTTAGTTTCCTTATTTCTTGCAAAAGGGTTGATGCTACGAGAGTTGATTAGTCTAGATATAATGAGTTTCATGTCCTATGATGGTGTTTTATATGAGGACCCTTTATTTACTTAGATCTCTTGTCATCCCCTTGATCAGATTTCCTAACCTCAGACCCATTGTTTCTATCGATTTATTAGTCCTTGTTTCTTTGCTTTGCTTCCATTTAAGTTGTTAGTATTTAAATTTACCAAAAACATATCTATTTGCTCTAGCTTAAGTCGATTCCTTGTTATCGAACCATGTTCACTCTAGACTCCTCGTGAATTTCGAACCTCAAGTCAAATAACAATTAGTTGTTCTCATTTGTTGTCCTTGTTTGGTTGTGTGCTAAAACAAGCGATCAGATTGGCATCGTTGCCAAAGAGTCTATGCAACTAGCCTTTTCGGTTTGGTTAGCTTTCTGACTAGAGCCTTTTATTTTCTTTTGTTACATACATTTCTCTTGTTGTATTCTTTGCTCTGTTGTAGGTGTATGCAAAGTAGAAGCCACCAAGGACAAGTCAATAAGAGTGGTTTAGATTTGTTCCATCTTAAAAGAGAGTGTAGGAGACTTGCTAGAGAGCGACGAGGCAAGCAACAAGAGGACCACATATCTCATTCGGCTATGGTTGGCCTGATTAGTGAGCAACCTGAATTTGCACATCACGATGAGAACGACAATGGGGTTGAAGCACAACCTACTGCTACTCCATATGAGCAACATGAAGATAGAACGATTGGAGCTTTTGATGAGCCCAATCTGCGAGAAGCTAGACTAGGGATTTATATCCCTTCTATCCACACACATAACTTTCAGGTAAAGTCTAGCTTGATAAATCTTGGTTCAGAACCATAGGTACAATGAACTACTGTTGATGGATGCTCTTGATCACCTAGATTACTTAGAGAGATTGTGTAGAACCGTGAGGATCAGTAGTGTTCCTGAAGACACCACGAAAATGATCTTATTCCCATTATATTTGGAGAGCAACACATCTCAATGGGAGAAGAACATCCCATCAGACCTTGTCTCCACGTGAAAGAATATGAAGAGGGAAATTTTCACCAAGTTTTTCTCAAAGCAAAAGATAGTCAAGCTGAGAAAAGATGTCACAATTTTCAAGTCAGGAGGAATAGAGAGTTTGCATGAGCCTTGGGATAGGTTGAAAGGGTACACTAGAACTTTCCCTCATCATGGCATGTCTATAGAGAATCTGCTGGGTATCTTCTATAGAGGAGTGGACGAGGCATTCTGCTGAGCATCAGACACAGAAAGCAATGGATGTTTTTCCAATCACAACCATGCAAGGAGAGCGGTTAGTGGAGAATCTAGCTCACAGTGATGCATGCTATGGAGGAGACTATGATCGAACTACTAAGGAGCCAAGCATTAGAGAGCAAAAAGGGCTATTGAAGAGAAATAAAGGGAAATTCATTGTAAAAGATACAATGGTCATGAAGGAAGATCCTAGGGTTGGTAAGGAGATCCTGACCGACAATGGAGATGGGTGCATCGAGCTTGACATTGCAGTTACCAACGAATAGTTTGCAGAAACAGAAGCAAACATGAGAGTAGAGGAGCTAAGGAATTCGATTAGAAGATGATACGAGCCTCCTAGGATCAAAGCTTGATGTAGAGTTGATCGATTTT
>OVBA01000886.1:0-53456 GCA_900406435.1 Lepidium aucheri
TATAAGTTATCTTATAAAACCTTATAAATTATATAATCTCTATCATAAAACCTTATAAATTATAAGGTCTTTTATAAAACCATATAAATTTTATAAGCTCTCTTATAAAGCCTTATAAATTTTATAAGCGCTTATATAAAAAATTTTTGTAAACTCCCTTATAAATTTTTTTTATTCGGAAAATTTTTTCATATTGCGGAAAAATTTTGGCGGGAATTTTTTTTTCGTTGGGAACAAATATTTTTTGGCGGGAAAAAAAATTTTTGCCGAAAAAAAGTTTTTTTTTGGCGGGAAAACTTTTTTTGCGGGAAAAAAGTTTGTAAATATATATAAAAATAATAACATAAGGGTATTATGATCATTTTTTCATAATGAGGGGCATTTTTGAAATGTCCAAAAAATAAAGGCATTGATGAAAATGTCCTCTTTTGAGGGGCATTTTAACAATTCTCCCAAAATAAAATATATTTGAAAAATAATATTTTAGGTATTTATAAATTACAAAGAAGAAAAAAAATATATATTAAATAATTTTTTTAGAATATTTATTTTTATCACTAAATATTTTTTAATTATTTATATTCCCAACATAATTTATTTTTCAAAACTTATTTTATTTATTATTATAAAATAAAATTAATTAAAATATTTCATATTAATATAAATTAAAAATAAATTTATATTTTAGAAAATTATAATTAAAAACGAATTTACATCTTAAAATTGTTATATTTTCTTAAACTTTGCAATTAAATTCTAATCGCATTACATAAAATTGTGTTTCAAAAATAAGTCATCAACAAGATTTTTAACTTGTCAAATCTTTCAAGTATTTTAAAATGAAACTTTTTGAAAAAATATTTATCACTATTCATAATCCGAATAGAAAAAAGATTATAAATAATTAGCTTTATTATAGTTATAAAATCCTATTATATAAAGTTGAGTTTCAAAAGTTAGTAGTCAACAAGATTCTTCCACATGTCAAATTCGATGATTCAAGATTTTGCAGTGTTTTAATATATCCAATTATATAAAGTGGGGTTTCAATATTTAGTAATCAACAGGATTGTTCGACGTGTCAAATCGAATGATCTCAAATTTGCAGTTAATTTATATATTATAAAATAATTTTAATTTAAATTTTATATTTACCCACAATCCTAACATAAAAAGGATAATTAATAATTATCTTTATTTATAATTATAAAATCCTATTATATAAATCTGGTTTTTAAAAGTTAGTAATTTACGAAATTTTTCCATATGTAAAATTCAACGATCCACAATTTTCAGTATCATATTATATAATGTTGGGTTTCAAATCATATTATATAAAGTTGGGTTTCAAAAATTAGTAATCAACGAGATTCTTAAATATTATTTAATATATAAAATGTATATATATATATATATCATGTGATATATAAAGTTGAATTTCAAAAATTAATATTCAACAAGATTCTTAAATATTATCTAAAATATAAATTTAAGATGGCCCACATTGAATGTTTTAATTCAGTTCACATACCCAGGGTGTAATGGGAAACATGACGGAAGAACGGGTCGGAAATGGTTAGTTCGGAAAATTAGATTTATTTCCCAAACAATTCTCGTTACAAAACAGACGAGAAATTCAGGAAACGGGAATGGTACAAGAATTTTAGGACTCAAAATTTACTTTCCAAACTATTCTCTAAGTTTTACTGAATAGAGAAATTGTTGTATATGTACGAAAAATAGTTTGAGAAATACGAGTAATTAAAAAACTAAGAGTATTATTATAAATTATAAAATTGATATAACAAAAGTAATAATGTATTGACGTATACCGACATTCAATACACAAAATACAAAATTACAGTGTTAGAATTTGTAATTAAATGACTAATATTACTACTTATTACCAAAAACACTAGTATATCTATATTAAATTTTTTTTATTATTCATCGTAAGGTTCTGAAAATTTAAGTCAAATATTGTTATAGGCTTGATTTTAACTATTTGAAACATATATAATTTTTGAATCTAATATATTTTAGTATTTTGTTAAGGTTAACAAATACCCAAGAAAAGTTTAGGGAATTCTCAAATTTATTCTCTATTATTTTTCTTATCTGTTTAGATATTATTTTTGGATTCGTATAGAAAATTAGAGTTTTTTATTTCTGAAAGAGACAGAGAATTATGAAAGCGGGACGAGAATCTCGATATAGATGAACCAAACTCCGCAAAATATCAAAATACCGAATAAAATGAACCGAATCTGACAAAATATCAAAAATGAGTCTTATATCTATGTACCCGTAAAAATAAATCCAAACCCGAACCGTAACCAAATTTATAAACGATATGTTTTTATTAAATATTAATATTTTTAGAATTTTTTTGTTAAATTTTTAATAATTTAGTTTATATATATGTTTAGTAATATTGGGGAAAAAAATAGTCTGCAGTTCCCACAATCGAATATTCGAATTGACTCGCCATATTTGAATTAGATTTTTGGATTATTTTTTAGCCATCTGAATTTAGATTAATTAGATTTATTGATATATTCATTATATATAAAAAAAACACTAATTTCGTCGTCCGCTGCGAAATTCGACAAACATGCCGCTTGAGTTTAAGCAGACAGACATATAACGTATCGCAGAGGCCAAAAAAGAGGATACTTCTTACCTTGCAAGGTACGTTCCAAACATAACATATGTCACATTCCAATACAAAAGCACTATTTCCAAGGATTCTCGTCCGAACGTAGGCGACAAAATGAAGTAACTAGAAGCCGCACGCTCTAAAAAGCAAAAAATTTGGCTTTTGATTTGGTTTCGATTGGATTTGGATTCGGTTTTTCGGATACATAGATCTAGCACCCATTGAGTATTTTACCAGGTTCGATTCTTCTAATTTGGATCAATTTATGTTTAGGTTTTGGGCCTCTAAAACAATAATTCGTAAAAAATATTTTAAAATATCAACACGGGTCAAGCAAGCTAAATGAAGACGGTTTAAAAAACCAATCAAAACAATAATATCCCATATTATAACGCGGATATAATCATAATCTTAAATATTAAAGCGGAATACACTTTCATTTTGACCGTGTTATAAACTATAGGATAAAATTAACCTAAGTTTCATAACAACCCTTAAAATAAGGCTTAAGATAGTTTTTGTTAAAGATTTTATACAAAAATTCAAAATTAATAAAAATTTATTAGAAATAACTCTTAGAAAACTAAAATTTAATACAAATATATCGTTATTGATCCGGTTCCGGTACGGGTTTGGATTTGATTTTCCAGATACATAAATTTAGGATACATTCTCGTATTTTGTCGGGTCTGATTTATCTAATTGGTATTTGGTTATTTTAGTTATTTTAGTTTAAGACCTAATTAGTTTGTTCTTTTTTTGGATCGAGTTTGGTTTGGTATAGAAAAAGTTCAGATTTGAGTATTTTTATATAAATATTCAAAGTTAGAAAAGATGTAGTATAAAAACTAGAAAAAAAGTAAAGTTTGGTTCTTGATGTAGTTCGGGTTTGGGTTCGAGATCGATTTTTTAGAGTACATAGATTTAAGACGCATTTGAGTATTTTTTCAGGTTCGCTTTGATATATAAGATATTAGTTTGGTTGTTGACAAAAAATTAAAAAGAAAAAATAATAAACTAATTTTTTGTGAAGATAATAGAATATATTCAAAAATGTTGGTTATTATGTAATATCTGCTTGGCTTGATTGAAAATATCTCAATACATTTTACGTGATTGAGCTAGAGCATGTTTGAAAAAAAAATCCAAATTATAATCTAGTCAAAACTGTTAATAAGATAATAATTGAGTACATAACCAGAATATTTGATCAAATATTAAGTAAGAGAAAGATAACTATTCTTAGGAAAACAAAAAAAACAAACTCAAAAAAAAAAAAAAGAAAAAAGAGAATCCCCCGAAAATGATGCTTCAATATTTGCTGAGTCTTCTCCACTATCAGCAAAATCCGCCTTTATATAACAGACTCTTACTTCTTCCTTTCTCAGAAATCAAAAAAACTACCATTAACACACAAGAAAGCTCACTCTCAAAACACATTCAAATCTCATTTTCTCTCTTAGATTGATTCCCATCGAATGAGCCGAGAAAAACACATCCAAAAAGGGCCAGCAGAGAGATTTCTCCATCTTCTCTTGATCGCTCTTATCATTAAAATGACTCTTAAAGGCGGCACGAGTGGTGCTTGTGCTGCATGCAAGTACCAACGGAGACGTTGCGCCGCCGATTGCCCTTTGGCTCCTTATTTTCCGGCGGAACAACCTAAACTCTTTCAGAATGTTCACAGGCTATTCGGTGTTAGAAGCATTGTCAAGATCCTTGAAAAACTTGACGAGACTCAGAAACCAGAAGCAATGAAATCAATCATCTTTCAGTCTTTTGTTCGTGATCGTAACCCTGTTCATGGTTGCTTGGGAGTCACGCACAATCTTCAATACATGATCTGGCTCGCACAAGAAGAACTCAAAGTCGTCAATTCACAATTACAACTCTATCGATCACAAAACAATGGTCAAAATCAGATGATTCATGAGATTAATGTTGATCATAAGCAGCAAGAAGATCTTGATTTGGGAATGGGACTAAGTACTGTTAACAATCATCAAAGCAACGTTAATGTTACACCATTCTTTAGTCCATTACCAGTATCTGAAACGCAACAGCCTCAAATGTCTTATACTACTTATAACAGTAGTGAAGCTAATAACAATGGTTATAGTCCTTCTGGTTATAATACAGATTCATGGAGTGGTCAGAATCATTTTCTTGGAGGATTCAGCAATGAAAACCAGAGCATTAATGGTGGTGTAACTGCAATTCAATCACAGCTTGTTAATCTTCAGATGGTATCGAATCAACCGGAAGATGAAGAAGAAGAAGAAGTAGTAGAAGATGTTCATGAATACGATGAAATCCATCAGTTTCTTGAGATCATTGATGACAGACAATCATTTGCAGATTCAAAAGATGCTTTCCTCTCAAGGTTAGAATGAGTTTCTTCTTCTTTTCTTCACATTTTTTTAATCAAAACAGTCATTGAATTTGAGTACTGGTTGTTACAGTTCTGGTGAAACCATTAAGGAACAGCTTCATGAAACCGGACAGCATGCATTGAGAAGTGCAGCTACTTGCTTTAGTCTTACTTGAATGGAGAAGAAGAAGAAGAAGAAGTTATCTTGTTCCCAGTTTTTCTGAATCTCAAATTTCAATTTTTGTTGAAGATTTACTTTGTTTCTTATCAATATTAGTGAAGTTAGACATAGTTGTATACGTATTTTGATCACTTTCTTTTTCTGATTCTTGTTTTTAATAAAGTTTCTGCTTTGAATCTCTATTAACTCTTACTGTTCGTTGAAATTCTATTTTGTATCTAAATTGAAGATTGTTCTTTATAATGTCAAAAAGTTAGAGCACTGAAGTTGTTGGAAACGTGTTTGATCTATTAACAACTCTGATCAAATATTCGTTTGGATCCTTTAAACAGTGCCTTAATCGTGAAGGCGTCACTAAATCAGTGGTCAGTAATACACAACACAAAACGACATATCGTTTAAAAAGATTTCCTGTGGGTCCTCAAGATGATAGCTGGTTGCGTTAGAGAGATTTTCAGTGGACCTCTTCTAATTTAGAGACTTAAAAACGACGACGTTTGAGTTTAGATACAATAATAAAGCTGTCTCTCACCGGCAAGTGGCAACCACATCAAAGGAAAATAAGAAAAAAGAAAAATCTGTGGCGATCAAAAGAAGTAAGAACTGAAGTGAAGTGAGAGAATGATAAGTAATATAAGCCTCTCAAGATCAGTTCTTTTCCATAGCTTTTCTCCACCTGTTGTTGCTACTGCAACAAGGTACCTCTAGCATAATTTTTAGGAGGTACTGAGATTATGAAGATTGTTTATTGATCTCACAGTTATGTTTCCTTATGAAACAATAGATGTCCCCTGATCAGGATCGACAGGAGATCTCATTTGTCTGTCACAATCAGGTGCTGTTGTTCTTCCAAAGGGTTGCTTGAGAATTTGGAGTCGAAATGTTACTTGGAGAATCCCATTAAAAACCTGGCTTTGAGAAAGAGTTTTGTTTCAGGGTTTGCAGCCATTCTGCTTCTCTCTCAGGCAGGCCAGGTAACGCTTGGAGGCAACTTTGCTATAGGTATGTTCGATTGGAGCCATTGGGGGTTTGAATTTTCTGAGTTATTTCTGGCAGGTTGTTGCGTTGGATCTCGCATCTGGTCATCAGAACATATGCCAACTAGGGAGTGCTGCTGTTTCTGTAGAAGAAAACAAGCTGACGCTTTCACTTGAAAATGCATCTGATGGTGACTCGGAATCAATGATGATGATGATGATGAGAGGCATGACTGCTAAGAACTTTGATCCAGTTAGGTACTCTGGTAGATGGTTTGAAGTAGCTTCTCTTAAGCGTGGATTTGCAGGTCAAGGTCAAGAAGACTGCCATTGTACCCAGGTAATTAATCTCCTTAACTAGACAACAATACCACTTCATAGGCAACATGATTTCCCATTTTGATTTGAGTGCATTCAGAATAATGTTAAAATGTATTGCAGGGAGTGTACTCGTTTGATATGAAGGAACCATCCATCCGTGTTGATACATTTTGTGTTCATGGAAGCCCTGATGGTTATATAACAGGAATCAGAGGAAAGGTTCAATGCTTGGGAGCTGCAGAGATGGAACAAAGCGAGACTGATTTAGAAAAGCAAGAAATGATCAGAGAGAAGTGTTTCCTTCGATTTCCCACGATTCCTTTTATTCCCAAGTTGCCTTATGATGTCATAGCCACTGATTACGACAACTACGCTCTTGTTTCTGGAGCCAAAGACAAGGGTTTTGTTCAGGTGAGTCAAGACCAAAAGCACTCATGAGTTTTTGAATTATCTGTTGCTCTTTCTTATATAACTTCATGGTGTTTGACATGTTAGATATATTCAAGGACGCCTAATCCAGGACCTGAGTTCATCGCCAACAACAAGAATTACTTGGCACAGTTTGGCTATGATCCAGAGAAAATCAAAGATACTCCACAGGACTGTGAAGTGATGTCTGACGGTCAACTAGCTGCCATGATGTCCATGCCAGGCATGGAGCAAACACTGACAAACGAGTTTCCGGATTTGGGATTAAAAAAGTCAGTCCAATTTGATCCTTTCACAAGTGTGTTTGAAACCTTGAAGAAACTTGTCCCTCTTTATTTTAAGTAGTAGACCAGCTTCTTTTCTCAAAGTTTTTTGATTTCTTATGTAGATTGATATCACTGTCCAATGTCCATAATACTCTCTTCATATGCTTATACATCGGATAGTGTATATACAATTCCAGAATCTAACAGCCTTCTGATCATAAGAACTTTAAGTTCGTACCGAGGCAAATATTATTCTTCTCTTGAAGCTTTCAGGTGAATGTAGGATCCCAACTGGATGCGAGTAACTGGCTTCTTGAAAATGGTACCTATGATGTTCAAAAATCTCCAAAGATGTTCAAAGTAATAGCTAAGACATTTCGATAATATTTGGTTGTGTTGTAAAAATCTTATGACCCATCTAGAGGAATGTTCAATATGAAAGTGATCTCTTTAGAATGTGTATGAATGAAGAATCCAACAATTTTTTCCATTGATGAGCTAAAAGGTAAAGACTACATATATACATCAAAGGTTCATTTTTGATGTAACAAAAAAATTTCTCATCACAAATCTGTTTTCTGCTTCTCAGAAACAACATAAACAGATCAGAACAACGCAGTGTTGTATCATCTCAAGTTGCAGCAATGAGGTTTGCCTGTCAAGACCAATTTGTCCCACAAGCAGATCATCTGTCTAGGTGATTGGTAATGCGCTGTTAAGTAATTCTCTATGCAACCAAACTGGCAGAACTTGAAGCTGTGCACATAATCCACAGACTTCACGCTGTCGTTAAACTGTTCCACCCACATTCCCATGCTCACATCTTCCATTTTAAATAACTGGAACAAAAAGAAAATGATGAATATCAAGTCCATTACATTGTTATAGATTCTTGTCTCTGATACTCTTTTCCAAACAAAAAATGATTCGTTACCCTTAGTTTGTGTTGCTCAAACTCCTTTACGATGAAACGAGATATATCTTTTGATAATATGTAGCCAGGACCATTGGCATAAGGTGGATAATCTTCCTCTGGCCATTCCTAGAAAACCATTGAATAAACTAAGAGTTTGAGAATTCTGTATCTTTGAGAGAAAAAGATGTATAAACATCACTTTTCTTGTTCTTCTTTTTTACCTCATATGAAACAGCCCATTTTCCTTGACGCAGAGGCTTGTGATAGTAATTGATGTTGCCAATGTACAAGCTTCTATCCATAGGTATCTTCTTCGCTTCACGAAGAACCGCATCCACACGGACAAATGTGTCATCGTCACACTTCATGATATATTTGGCAGCCAACTGATAAGCCTGCAAGCCAAAAGAAAAGAAAAGTTTTTTCTGTAAACCCAGATGTATGGAGAAATGACATCAATTTTGTCGACTCATTGACTCTTAGAATTAAAAACTCACCCCATACTCACAGATTGCAACAGTTTTCAGAACAACCAGGTCATAGCTGTCCATGTAAGGCACTACAATTATATCACCAAAGAATTCAGCTTCCTTCTTTAGCTCCACATTGACTGATTTCCTTGAGTGCTATTTATATACCAAAAGTTCAGCATCAATTTGATTGAAAGAGTCACTGATTCCAAATGTGATCTAGAGCACTTAAAACGACTAGCCTCAAAAAACCTCACTGTGACTACCTAAAGCTTACCAATGCCACAAAGAACCGAGCCACTACTTTGGAAGATTTGATTAATTTATGTTGCATCCAAGACTTCCTCACAGCCATCCGCTCAGCAAAATGATTACCCGCAGAGAGGATACCAATAAACAATTCAACTTCTTTATCAGGTATTGATGTGGCCTGCCAATTGCTTGAGAGCTCAAGATACCTCTGAGGAGCAAAATTAGGGTGCGTGGTTGGCAGAGAGCCAGTAAAAACAGAGTCGACATCTATATCCCCAGTAATAGTTAGACCAGTAGCATCCTCGAGAGTAAAACCCTTCATATGGACAAAACCAAACATAAAAACATATACCACTTTCTGATTGTTATAGCTACTCCAAAGCAATTCACAAAGTATTCTAAAGTATTGCTTACAGTTCGAAAAGGAAAGGATGTGATATGCTTCCCATCAACACTAACATGATAACCCTCCAATCCAGCACTTAGTGTAAGCACAAAAAGCTTGTCCTCAGTGAATGGAAATGGCCACTCTACAGTTACTTTCTTACTCCGACGTATTAAACGACGCAGCCACCATGTTGCCTTGTTAGGCGCTTCTTCAGAAGAAATACCATCTTCTCGAACCCACTTCTCGCACTTAACCTGCCCATCAACTGTGAAAAAAAGGTCACTCTTTGTCTATAATTGAAGCAAGTTCAATACCTAATCAAGTAAGACAAGCACATAGAAGTCAAATCCTCTATCATGCTTGAACTCACCCGTTTCTTCCTCATCACTAGATCTCCAGCCTTCACATCTTTGTGCCGAGCTCCATTGCATCCTATAACAACTGTTCTGCTCAATCACAGGCTTACCACTCCAATCACCCTTAAGCCTTGGATTGAAGTGAAGAATCCGAGGCGGATCTTCTCCCTCTACTGCCTTCAACCCCTGCAGCTCCAGCATAAACTGTGAAACCTTTACAGCTTCATCTTCTTCCTTCAACATCGATATTTTTGGGTCCATATCTGAGTGAGCACCGCGTGGCTTCGCCACAACCGTGATGTGTGATCCCAATGTTAACCCACAGGGAAGCTCAATGAGGTTCCCCAGGTCCAAAAGGTCTGATCCAGATAAAGAAAAAGAGAGCGGGCACGAACTCGAGCCATGTTTCTTAGTCTTCTTCTTCTCCTCCTCCTCCACCAACGCTTTTAGAGTTTTACCAGATTCCAGCTCTTTCCAAAGCTTTCTACCAACTTCCCAAGCTACCTTGGCGGATTCATGGAGCTCAAAGGACTCATCTTTTCTATTCGGGTCGAATGTTTCCGGGTCAAATTTTAACCTAGATATGATCTGTGGCATTTTTTTCCGTTTTGGAACCAGAGCTTGAGCAGGCGCTTCCGGTTCAGTTTGTCGGTAAATCAGGCTCTTGAATGGGCGACTCGGAGCTCGTCTTTCTTGCAAATCCCACTCGCTACCGAGCTTATTTGGTCTAATTAACGGATCTTGTGATAAGGTGTTGAACCCGGTTCTATAGACGACAGGGATTTCGAGGGTCACCAGAAGCATGTACAGTACACCGATCGCCATTAGTATCTGAACCGATCTCTTCTTGCCGAGAGAAACGAACATAGCGAAAGTTTCCGACTTGTCTAGGTTTTGACTGCTTCGGGTTCCTTATTACTGAAATTGCTTCCAAATCAAACTCAAAGAATGGGTGGGATACAGAAACGGCGGGAAAGTAAAAAACAACAACTAGATACTAGAAAATTCTTGCAGCCAGATCCCCAAAATTAGAGGAGAACAGAAAGGAAGACGAAGAACTTTCTTCTTCTTAAGAAATTTCAGAACTTCAAAAGAAGAAGAGAGAAGGAGAGAGAGCGAGGGAGAGAGAGATCGACACAAAAGTATTCATTACTAAAAAAAACCGCCGTTATGGTCAGAACTCAAACTCATTTTTATTTCAAATTATTATTCCAAAATTAATATATTCCCTTTCCTCAACGGCATTATTTTTAAATTTGTAGCGGAAAACAAACAGTGTTTTTTTTTTTGTCAAACGACATATGATGTTTCCACACTACCGAAAATTTCTCAACTTCAACTATAGATACTAAAAATATTACGAGATGTAATGAACAAATTTACAAAATCTTCTAGTTGTTTTCTTTTTTTCCACGTCAAAAGATTTTATTATTAATAGGAAGAGGATTAAACTCTCACGCGTTATGAAAGTAAGATGTAGAAAGCAAGAGGAGCTAGTTTCTCTACTTGCAACCAAAAAACCGAAATAGATCAAAATACAGAAGATTTCAAAGTTCTTAAAAAACAAAAAAACTCGAAACAAACCTAAAGATTAAAGAAAAGACTTAAGAAAGCATTAAAAAGGTTCAGGTTGCGATATTCTTGTCACTGTCTTCTCCGATATCAGCAGGGTGAGTTGCAATCTCTTTGTCGGCATTTTCTGGTATTATCCTTGGCTCCTTGCTGCACTTGGAGTTTGCTCTGTCTCGTCCACTGCCATGTTTAGGAGCAAAACCTCTTCAGAGGGTGGGTTTGGGATGTTAAGTCCTAAGTCCAGCGGGTCTGGTGCAACATCATCCATAAATGTGTCATTAGGATTGTTTAAAATATCCTCGATAGTGACCCTTAAGCTAAAAACACTGCTATTTTGTTCTCCAAAACCTCCTGTGTTTGAGGCAGGCCGAGATAACAAGTAAGTCAGGGGAGGTGGACCAATTCCCTGTAGAACCATCATTGTTATTGTTCATTGCTTGAGTGTGATCATAAGGATGAGCCACCGGGATGGAATAATAGTCCATTGGTGAATTTATATGAGTGCAAAAGGTGGTTGAGTGCGTGATCTTCTGACAGTTGAAATATAGCTGCGCCACCCATTCGTAATAGATTTGGACTTGAAAATAGTCACCATTCTCGCAGTAAACCGATCTGTAGTAGATTAGTCTGTCCTCAACATTGAAGTTGATCTTGACCTGTATGAGAAAAGGTCTTCTTACTGTCGAGTAGTTCATGTCCACTTCTAAAACCTCACCCACTAGCACAGCTAGGTATCTCACAATTGCTTCAGAGGCGTATTGAATGGGAAGGAATCTAATTTGTAGTCGGAGTTGTACCTTCGTTATTAGGCAAAGAGTTTGATTGTTAACCCATTTTTCTACAGCTACGAGCCATCCATTTTAGAGAAGAGGTTTCATTCTACAAATGACGTCCATGTCTCATTCCCTCTCAAAGAAAAATTATGCCAGGTCTTTGTCCAACATCCTCCCGTGTATCTTGTTGTGAAGTCCCTAATCCTTCGGAAGATCTTCAATCATGTCCTGGATGCTTCGTTCCACAGTGTTTAAAGCCCAGACAAGTAGACTCTTCCGATTCTTGAGCTGGTGCTGGTAGTACATATCGGTAGATAGGTACACAGTTGGTTTGTTGCGACCCAAAGCAAACTGATTTAGAGACTGTCACAGATTATTATCCATTGTATCTAAGGTTATGCGTGTGTGGAGATGAGGAGTCCAAGTCATATTTATAATCAGTCTGAACTTTTGGCGAGGGACTCTTCGTATCTCATACTTATGATTGCTTTTGTCTTGGGTGCATGAACAAAATCTGCATGGGAAAAGCTGGGGACAAATAGTTAACACATGCAAATATTATCATTCCCAAGATGGCTGCGTGATGTTAAAAGTCATTAAACTCTAACAGATCTCCACCTGTCACCTACCCATTGGGAGAGAAAGGCGGTGAAAGATTTCCAAGAGAAATTTAAATGAAATCATCCTTGAACACATAACTCAATCTCATGATTGCATGTTGTATAGCTCTAAAACGTCCTTAGTAGGGAAATGTTGTGAATAAAACCTTCCAAACCAAGACTAGAGGTCGGAGCTAAGATTAGGGGTTCTATTTGTAGGCTCAAAAAAGACGATGGGAACAAGACAAAGGGAAGAGGACAAGATAGTTAGAGATAAGGATGATGATTAGAATTGAAGTCAAAAGCTAAAACCATTTGGCGGTAAAAGGGTTTGAACCAAACTGGCTGGAGAGAGTATGAAAGCAATGAGTGAAGGGTAAAGGATGGAAAATCAAACTATTCTAATGACTAAACCTATGAAACTACAATGAGAAATAACATAGGGACTCTTACTTCTGGGGAAACCAGCCTTAAGAAACTAAAATTAAAAACACCTAGTAAGGATAGAGACTGTTTTAAAGTGACTAAGACTAACTTCAGACATAAACTGTTTTAAGGAGACTAAGGCTAACTTCAGGGTTCAAACAAGACCCTAATTAATCTTGTGCCATAGTCCACTAGGGGATGCCTAGCGCCATATAATCCTCGTATCTCCCATTTCTTACCACACTTTTGGCAATGGCTCTAGCCATTCTGTTTGTATTTGGTGGGATCAACCTGAAACGATATTTGTAGAATTGAGCTGAGATCATGGTGATTTTGTTAATCCAAGTTTGGTACTTTGGCCAACAAGATGGATCCATGATAGCCTTGTACGTGGTTTGGTTGTCAACTTCCATTATAAAATCTGAAATTCTGAGGTCTCTCAGCATAGACATGACCCCAACCACCCCTGAGAAAGTCAAGTACATGAAATTAGTAGCTCTTGTGATCACATGTCTGCCATGGACATAGTTTCTCTGATCATTTTTGTGGAGTATAAATGCTTCACCATTGAGATTACTCGTGGGGTCCCAAGCCACAGAAAGGTTGACTATGTATTCCGCTTCTATTTGTACAGTTAGTGTGACATGTGTACCTTGAACCCATATTTCATGGTTGGAGTTTTTCCAGGCCATTAAGGATCTTGCCCAAGTTGATGCCTCCGACAACGCTTCTTGTGCCTTTGCTAGGAGGTTAATATGCTTTTTTGGAAGATAATTTCATTTCGTGTTTTCTAGATATACCAGAGTATCCACGGGAAATACTTAACAAACCTCATAGCAGCGTCAGATGAGGCTCTTTTTCAAAGAGATAGCCAAAGCATGTGGTGAGTGAAGTACTGGAGAAACCTCCTTGGGGGTGTGGTACATTAGTGAGGGCCCAAATTTTTTTAGCCATTGTGCACATGAAAAGGCAGTAATTGATTGATTCTGATTGTGCTCCACATGCATAGTATAACTTGTTTAAAGATGGTATTCTACTACTCAATCTTTTCTGAACCGCTAAGGCTCCTCAGAGTGCTCTCCACAAGAAAACATCAATTTTTTGTGGAATATCAAGTTTCCATATTTTTTTTCAGAAAGTCGATGAGTGATGTTGATACTTTTTGAGGTGTCGAGGTCATTGTGTGAGTTGAGAGTAAATATTCACTTTTAACTGTGTATTCTCCAGAATGGGTATATCCCTAGTCTACATCTTCACAGACATGTATATTTCACCGAGCCTCTCTCCGAGACACAAAGTCAACAGATCGTAATGAATACAAAATAAGATTTATGGCTACACAAACTGTAGAGGATAGTTCTAGATCTGGTCCAAAAAAACGAATATTGAAAAAAATCTACGCTTTTGAAGGTGGGCCTGGTCACTGCGACCCTTTTTGTGAGGAGGCAACCCTTCTCCCAAAGTTACGGGGCTATTTTGCCGAGTTCCTCCTCGGATAATTCGTCCAACCCTAGGATAACTATAATGTCCTGAAGTTCACATTCTTTGGATCTACCCCATCAATATTCCAGTAATAGGTCTTTCTATCTTCTATATCTATTATATCTATAGTTGAATGACAAAAATACCCCAAGATTCATTAAATACATATAGAAATAGAATTGAATTGGCTCTGTATCAATCGAATTTTCTCATCATCTATACATTGATGAATGGCTTTACAACGGTGGTCCTTATGAACTAATTGTTCTACACTTTCAACGTGCTTGGAGAACCTGTTGATAATTTAGAAAATCCCGAATTGAATCCCAAATTGACGGGTTACTGTGAGTGCTTGGCTGATAAATAACTCATTTCTTGGTCTTCGACCCCCTTTCCAGTTAAGAAAGTGTCAAAGACTTTGGTATGATTCCATTCCCCATTAGATATCAGGTCTGCCACCTTGAGGTTCACATTAAATCTGGCTTTTCTTCTGATTGGAGGTCATGGTTGATTCTGGAAGATCGAGTTAGTTGACCACACAAATGTATCTTTGTCATCCCAAATTTGTCTAATCAGACCTTTGGTGAGTAGGTTTTTCCCGTGGCAAATGCTTGTCCAAGCATAGGAGGGACAAGTATAATATGAGCTGCTTAAGAAGTCAGAGTTATTATAGTACCTTGCTCTTAGATCCCTTGAAAGCAGTGATTCTGGTTGCTTTATCAATTTCCATGCTTGTTTGGCCAGCAGTGCGTGGTTGAAATGTTCAATGTCTTTGAAGCCTAATCCCCCTTCCCTCTTGAGTTTGCACATAGCTTTCCATGGTACCCACAATATCTTCTTCGTATCCTTTGAGGATCTCCACCAAAATTGAGTCATTGCGCTTGTGATCTTTTGGCATTGTGCTTTAGACAATCTGAAACATGATATTGCATATACTGGAAATGCCATTGCAACATCTTTGATCATAATTTCTTTACCCCCCCCCCCCCCCCCCGTTCGCCCTGNAATACATCCTTGTAATATTTCCGTGATGTAATCAAAGATTTTTGCCTTTGAGCCCTTGAAACATTCTGGGAGTCCAAGGTATTTGCCAATTCCATGATCCGTTTGAATTTTCAAGATAGTTTTGAGTTGTTTCCTTGTTTTTCCAGGGACTTCCTTCCCAAAGGCAATTGAGGGTTTGTCAAAATTAATGCTTTGGCCAGAGAGTTTTTTATATGTGTTGAGGCATGTCTTAAGGGTTGTGACCTCTTGCAATGTAGCTTTACAGATGAAAAGAATGTCATCCGCATATAGAAGGTGTTGTATGGTTGGTCATTGATTATTAATATCCCAGAGAGGCCATTGTTCTGGATTGCTTGTTGCATGATATGGACAAGGCCTTCTGTACCAAGTACAAATAGAAAGAGGGAGAGTGTGTCGCCTTGACGGAGTCCCCCCCCCCCGGTGCAATGAAACCATACAGAGTTCCATTAATTAGGACCGAGTATATAACAGTTGATACGCAGAACATGACCATATCCACCCATTCCTTGCTAAAGCCCAGTTTATTAAGAATTGCCTCAAGGAAACTCCATTCCATCCTATCGTAAGCTTTAGACAGATCTGTTTTGACAACCATAAAGTCTTGTTGCGCTTTCTTATTTATATTGAGATAGTGCATTAGTACATGCACTATTAATACATTATCCGTGATGAGTCTCCAATATGTGAATGCTCCTTGACTCTCAGAGATAATCTGAGGTAGGATCTGTTGCAATCTTGTGGCCATTATTTTGGAGACGATTTTGTATATTACAGAGCAAAAACTTATTGGTCTAAAGTCCTTCATTTCCTTTGGGTTCTGACATTTTGGGATCTGAGCTATATGAGTGTAGTTCTATTCTGCCGGGAAGGCCCTTTGTTGAAGGCTTTTTTAATTTCTTCCACCACTTTATCTCCTATTATGTCCCAATATGTTTGGAAGAAAAAACCTGTCATACCATCAGGTCCCGGGGCACTATCTCCTCTAATACTCAAAGTTGCTTTTTTCACTTCAGCACTGGTGACTCGACTCATTAGCTGTATGTTCATACTTTGTGTGACTTTTTGTTGAAGGTTCCCAAGGGCGTGTGTAAAATCACAAGGTTTCATTGATTTAAAGAGTTCCCAAAAGTAACTCACTGCGATGTTACCTTTTGAACCCTCTACAGTTCTTGTAAGTCTATTTTTGTCCTGCAGGTTGTGCATTCTGTTCTTTATTCGTTTGTAGTTATGATAACAGGATTTTACTTAGTTTTTCAAATGCTATTACACTAATTTGTCGGTGTAGTATAATAGGTGTCAATCCAACTGGGAATGTAGTTATCACTCAGAATAGAGTAAAATATCCTAATTCAAGCCAATCAAAGTGTGGTTTGCCTAACAACTTAGATCGAACTTAAAATAAAAGTGAACAAATCAATCAGCTATAACAAAGAAATTAAAGCAAAACAATAAGCAGTAATGTCAAGAGTGAATTTAACGCAAGGTAAGAAAAAAGGTTACTGAGGAGTGAGTGTCACGGATCAGTGTGTCTCTTAAGCCAACTAGGCGCTTGACAACACTCAATAAAGCTAATCTCTAGGCAGCGAGAACGATAATAATGAATCCACTCTCGTGGCAAACAAACTCGAGTTGACTACTAACAGACCCTATCCCCATAGGCAATTTATAATCTACCCGATATGAATGATCAACCCGCTTAGAGCCAATATACACCTCAGATATTCGATCCCTCAAGCCGAGCGTGTAAATTCCTGAAATGGTTCAGTTAGATGCTCTATCAAACACCGATCAGATGCGAGAGCGTCTCAGAAAAAGCTCCAGTTGATCAGAATAGAGCGAGTAATTAACGCACCAAAAAAGAAGAGATCCTAACAATTATAACCTCAAGCACCTAGAGAACCTAAGCTTCACGCTGATCTAACTCATCCTCAAGATCCCTAGGTAACTACTCAGAATTCATGAAATTAACGCTAAACACGAAATTAATCTTGAATAACATAGTGATAAACTCGAATAAATATTGAAATCAACATTGAACGTAAAAACTAAATTGCATAAAAACGTAAAACTCAAATGAGAAAGATTCGTTCTAGAAATACAAAGAGCTAATGTCTGCTCACTCAAAAAAGAAATAATAACTCGATCAAAAATTGAGATAGATCCTCAAAAATCATCCCCACTCGATGTGTATAGAGAACTCAGCACAAACATAAGTAAAATTTGGTCAAGTAAGAAAAAGCCCATCTTAGTGGATCTTGAAGCCAAACTCGATCCAGATGTTGATCAGGTCCATGATAAGAAATAACACACTAAAATCCATTTCGATCCTTGGTGGACTCGATTTGTAATCGAGCTTCGCCTGTTGTTTCCCTGCTTCAATCACGCTTTGATCCTCACTTGCAGCTCTCTTCCATCTCGAGTCTATCGCCATACTCCTATCTGTACTCGAGTCTAGGGTGAAACTCGACTTCAGTAGTTGTGTCCAAGCTTATCATCCGGTCCTAATGCATCCACAGCTTCCAGAGTGCTCCAAGTGTGCTCTCTGAGTACATATAACTCTTTTATGCAACATGTATGCAATTCTATGCAATGCATAAAATATGAATCTAAAAGGCATCTAAAATGGTGCAAACGCTGTGAATACGAATATAAAATGTGCAAAACAATACCTCTAAAACACACTAAAATACACATATATCAACTCTCCCCAAACTTATTTTTTGCTTGCCCTCAAGCAAACAAACAAGTACGAATTTGAAGAGGAAATCGCTTAACGGGGATTCAAAACCAAAGCAAGCTGATTCAGATGTTAAACTCAATGTCCTGTTTTGATATTCTAGACTGCATTACTAAACAAGTCACACTCTGAAAACGTTAGCCATGCTGATAACAGTTCAATTTAAGTCAAAACTCAACCTACAATTGCATTCAAATACACTATTCCTTTTAACATTCAGTTCAATCCAAACCGTGAATCAAGTTATGCATTTTGTAAGAACTCGTTTGGCTAAGGGATGGTCTAAGAGATTAAAGTGATCTCTTCAACGTACTGGTTCATCAAATCTACGCAAGGATCACTCAGAATGGAATACGCTTTAGCATAAAGCTAAAGGTGAGAACAGACAAATGCATACAGAAACAAGGTCCCATCTACCCAGTGCCTACAATTCGAGCTCAAAACTTATTCATTCTAAAACCCAAAGTCCGATCCTAATTCTACCCTTTTAAATCAGGAAGATTTTTCTTTCTTTCAGCCAAATGCTTAGTAAGATCAACTTCAAAAACTTCTTTTGCATTGCTAATCTAAGGGTGTTTCTTAACTCAACTCTTCTAGCGGTTTTGGATCATAACACATAACAACTCTGGTTCTATTTTCACTTTTAATACACATGACACTCCAAGCTTGTCTATCCCTTTATTTTTCTCGTAGAACCCAATTCCGAATTTTAATTTCCCAAAACCTTTTACTAGAACATACATACGTTTTGTGTTCTTTCTCCCCTTAGATTCTTTAACTCATGCCTTTATTCTTTTCTTCATTCATTTCCCAATTATAATAAACAAGTATCCAATACCCGTAAACCACCTACGCCTAGTCTGATTCAAATATTGTGAACCAAATACTACGTGAAACCTTGTTCTTGTCGGCGCTCACCTAACACTTTATACCAAGATTAGACCAAAAATAGGCCTCACAATCACACAACAAGCAACACAGGGTTTGAGAGGAGGTAGGGGTCAAGGTGGGAGTCTACTCGAATTAACATGTTAGATGCAGATGGTGAAAGGAAATCCGAGTATTCTGTGATCCACAAGTTAAAAATCAATGCATAGACTTGATAATTAAGCATTCATTTCAGGTTATCACTTAGCAAGGAGTGGCGTCTAATCACACCAAAATTCAGCAAAGTTATGAAACACAGACCAAATATTCCTAGCATGGTGCAGTCTTACATTTCGGACCAGAAAGCAAACAACAAACAACATTAACTCAGGGCAGTGAATTTAGTACAAAAATCAGCATGCTTGCGAGGTGGAATCATCATTATCCCCAATACATAACTAGACTCGATCCTAAATAAGTACAAGCTACATGACACTCTATTTTTGTAATTTTTTTTCCTTTTCTATGTCTTACATGTATGCATGAAAATAGAAAATAAGAACAAAGAAAACGTGATCAAATACTGTCTAGAATCCTCCCCCAAAATTAAATCACACAGTCTCTTGTGTGTATAAAAGCGTGAAAGAGAATTCTAGATCAACAAAAAATAAACACGCATGCAGTGGTATATACAAAAAAACTGTGGAATAAGTACCTTCGTTTAACGGCTTCCAAACAAGGCCCATCCAGTTGGATCCATATCCATACTGTCATCATGAGGCTGAGGCTCCTGTTGGTAGTATGAGAAACTCAATGTACCCTCTAATGGATCCAAGAAGTTCAAAGTCGGTTATGCCAAAACATCCTGTGGTTGAACCTCTGTACCAAAATGTTGTGGCTCATTGCTTGTGCTTTTTCATCTTCGGGTTCTGGTTGACAATCTCTTGAAAAATGGCAGTTCTGTACTCGCCTCTGGTTGTGACTTTAAAGCGCCTGGAAGAGCATATTTGTACGCAGAGCTGTAAGGTTCCAACAAAATGCCCAAAGTCTTCAGTCGAGTTAAGGTCGAAATATGGGTATCAAGGGAGCATCTGCTGCTGCTCGGAATGTTGTGTCGTCTCTTGTTGCTCAATCTGAGGCATCGGTCAATGGGCGTGTGCTAATGCCCTGCGAGGTTGTTCTGATGATAGCCGATTAGATTGCCGTGAGGTGGAAGCAGAGCGTCTGAAAGCTGGTGGAGTTGGTTTTCTGAGGTCCGGAGGAGTCAAACGCCTTTCTCTCCGTGAGCTGGAGCTGAATTTAAGCGAGTTAAACGAGTTGGTGAGGTTGCTGATCTGCTTGGCGTTCTATTTACACAATCTCTGCAGAAGACCAATACGTTTGTGAGCAGCCTCCAACCCCTTTGACATTCTCTGCTCGTGATACTCATCAAAATAATAGCACTCTGGCTCTCCAAGATTTTTTTCAGCGGGTTCAGCTTCTCGTGTCGGTCTGCTTTGTTGAACTCGAGTGCCAGTAAGGCACTCCACTGGAGGCAAGAGCGCAACATTAATTTTGAATGCAAGTTCGCTGTACTCTGTGTTTGGGAGCGAATTCCTCGAATCAGCTGTTGCACCTGTCGGCCTAAACTTGTACAACCAGACACCTCTGCGCGGCCCCCTCTTTAAAATCTTGTGCTTCACAAGATAAGCGATGTCAATATATTCTGGAGCGATAGGTTTGGACTTAATGGTTACTTTACATGCTTCCAAGATCCTTGTGATGAATCTGTTAATACATATCGTCGCTTTCGCCTTGTGTTGACACAATCGAGCCCACCTCTTATAGCTCACCAATTGCTTCATCAATATTTTGGCGCAATTATTGTCGCTTTTATTGTCACTGAAATGCATACCATAATCAACGCTTTTGAGTATGCTCTTCAGCCCCTCGTTGATAATCTCGAGCTCAGGTCGCCTAACATTTCCAGCTTCGTATCTAGCAAAACAGGTGAATGCAATCACTTTATGGAAGTAGCAAATAGCGGGATTCCTTATTATCGTGCATTTGATATGTGAAGAATTATACATAGTAGGACCCGCTATCAACTTCCACAGAATATTTAGCTCTTCTCTATCGAAATTGGTATCGCATCCGTCCGATGAGCATAGAGCAAAAAGTTGCTCAAACTCTAACACGGAGAGAGAGTAGATGATACCATTGACAACGAAGTCTAGCGTCCCGAAACCATCTTTGCGCCGCAACCTTTCTTCTTTAGAAGAATACTCTTTCAGCTCAAATGAGGCAAGAAACTATATTTTTTCTGCCCTGTAAGTGTTTCGTGGGTGAGAAAAAAACTGCGTCAACCCACAATTTTCAAGCATCAGATCCACATCCTTGGTGATGCCAAGCTGCACCATCGTTTTCCCTGTGGATGTATCTCGTTCCAGCCACCCTCATCACCCTGAAATCCTTGAGTGTGTCTTGGCAACTCACTGTCTGTGCCATGCTCCCGATGTCCTAATTGTCAATACCGTCGTCATTTTCTTCTGTGCTACTACCATCTCCCACATAAATATCTCCTTCTGGTTCTTCTCTGATGGCTTTGCCTTTATGTCTGGCGGCTCGACGTTGCTCCATTAGCTCTGGCGGCGAGTTGTCATCTTCAATGTCTATTGGGACACCTCCACCATAGATCGTGTAAGCCTTCTTCTAGACGAACCTTCTCCTTATTTCCATATTTTTGAGACTCAAACTAGTTTCGAGTGTAGCTAATAAAACTCAAACTGGTTTCTAGTGTAGCGTTGTTGTGCAGAGACATAGCTAAGTTTGTGAAGGATTAGCGGTGGCACGTGACAGTGGTACATGGAGGCGCGTAAAAGCGGCGCGTGACAGTGGCGCGTGTAGGCGCATGAAGGTGGCGTGTAACGGAGACGAGTGTGCTTAAATTGAGTCTTATACCAGTTTCAAGATGGTGGTGTAGCTCGGCGGCGTCTGGAACTCAAAATCAACTCAGCATAGATAGAAAAACTCGATTTTGTATTAGTGGTGAAGTAATACTTGATTTGGCTAAGCTTAGAAAACCGACACTCAGAATAGACTTAGCATGGAAGGTGAACACGTTCTCGGCTTCACGTTGATGGTAACACTCGATTTCAACTATGTGTTGAAGGAGACACTCGAAACCAACTTGGTGTTGAAGGAGATACATAATTTGGCGAAGCGTGGACGGAGACACTCAAAATCGACTTGGTGTTGAGGGAAATACTCGACTTTAACTTGGTGTGGATGAAGACACACTCAATTTTGGCTTGGTGTGGAAGAAGACACACGCGATTTCAGCTTGGAGTAGAAAGATGACACTCGAATTCGATTTGCTCTTGAAAAAGAACCACTCGATTTCAGCTTGGAGTGTAAGATATATGAAGACAGGTTAGGTTTCAAGATGAAAGAAGAAAGATGGAGCTTGTGGAGCATGATGGGGCAGCAGATTATGTTGGAGAGGAGGCGACAATTCATGTGGTGTGCAAGTAAGATTCATTTCCTTGGTCCCACACTCAAAATAACTCGAGTATCCCTCTTTCTTTTTTTTTCTTTTTTTGAGCATGGAACTGGTGCTCCTAATTCCTGTTATCAAAACAAAAATAATCATAGTGATAGAGAAGAAAGACTCAAAATACGGATAATCATAATTAACTATTCAGAATGATATCATGGGATTACCTCCCTAGTACGCTTGTTTAAAGTCACTGAGCTTGACTTTCACACCCTTCAGAGGTGAGTTGGTTCATCGAGAGAAACAGAGGTTCTCTTGGGACTGATCTGATCAGCTCCATATAGCTTAACCCGCTGTACATTTACAGTGAAATCACTGCTATCTTTGTTGATCAGGACGACAGCTCTGTAAGGTAACACTTCTTTGACTTGGAATGGACTAGACCATCTCGACTTCAGTTTCCCAGGGAACAGTTTAAGTCCAGAGTTGAACAACAGCACTTGATCACCAGGTGTGATTTGTTTGAGTGCAATCTTCTTGTCGTGGACAACTTTAGTCATTTCCTTGTACACTTTCGAGCTCTCATAAGTCTCAAGTCTGTCCTCTTCTACCTGATGCAGATTCAAAAGTTATGAATCTTGTAGCCCACAGTGCTTTGTACTCTATCTCTACAGGCAGATGACATGATTTCCCATATAGCAGCTGGAATATAGTTCTTCCAATCGGAGTCTTGAAAGATGTTCTATATGCCGAGAGTGCATCATCTAACTTTACTGCCCAATCTCGTTTTGATACTCCCATAACTTAAGCTAGAATAGCCTTGATCTGCTTGTTTGACAACTCCACTTGACCACTGGTTTGTGGATGATAAGGTGTTGCTACTTTATGCTTAACTCTATTCTTCTTTAGCAGATTTTCAAACACCTTATTGATGAAGTGTGACTCTCCATCGCTGATCACAACTCGAGGCACTCCAAATCGAGGGAAAATGATGCTCTTGAATAGCTTGATGACGACTTTAGCATCATTTTTTGGACTAGCTAAAGCTTCCACCCACTATGAGACGTAGTTTACTGCAACTAGAATATAGTGATTCCCATGAGACGGTGGGTTGAACGGCCCCATGAAATCAATTCCCCAACAGTCAAATACTTCGACTTCTAGAATCGGGTTCTGTGGCATGTCATTTCTCCTGCTGATATTACCCATTTTGTGACACGGATCACACTTCGAGATGAAATCCTGAGTATCCTTGAACACAGTAGGTCACCATAACCCTGATTTCAAAATCTTTTGAACAGTCTTGAATGTGGCAAAATATCCACCTAGGCTGACCCATGGCAATGTTCTAGAACTTCCTGAACTTCTTCCTATGCTATACACCTTCTGAATAAACCATATGCTTCCTTCTCATATAAGTATGGCTCATCCCAGAAGTAGTGATTGACATCCTTGAAAAACTTCTTCCTTTGATACGCATCTAAACACTTAGGCACCTCACCTACAACCAAGTAGTTGACCAAATCTGCATACCAAGGTAGATTGGAACAAGCAAACCTCTTGTCAATCTGAAAACAATGTTCTTCTGCTCTTAGAGTCATAAGCTGCTCTTCTGGCATTGAATCATCAATAGGGATCGAGTCTTCAATCATCATACGTGACAGGTGATCTGCCACTCCGTTCTCTACTCTGGGTTTGTCCACTATCTCCATGTCAAACCCTTGCAGCAACAATATCCATCTCAGTAATCTCGGCTTAGCGTCCTTTTTCCTCATCAAATACTTCAGCACTGCGTAGTCTGTATAGACAATCATTTTAGATCCCACCAGATATGATCTGAATTTCTCAAATGCAAACACCACAACAAGAAGCTCCTTCTCTGTGGTTGCATATTTGATGTGTGCATCGTCAAGAGTCCTGCTAGCGTAGTATATCACGTTCAACCTCTTATCCTTTTTTGCCCAAGAACTCCCACAGCAAAGTCACTTGCATCGCACATGATATCGAATAGAGGAGTCCAGTCTGGGGCTTGGACTATTGGAGCAGAGATCAATGCTTTTTTGATCTTTAGAAATGCTTCAAGACAGTCAGGACTGAAATTGAACTCAACTTCTTTGCACAGTAAGCTGGTCAGGGGCCTTACAATTTTGGAGAAGTCCTTGATGAACCTTCTGTAAAACCCAGCGTGACTCAGAAAGCTTCGAATATTCTTCACTTTCTTGGGAGGCTGCAGTTGAGTCATAACTTCAATCTTTGCCTTATCAACTTCGATACCCTTCTCAGACACCCTGTGCCCCAAAACTATTTCTTCTTGAACTATGAAGTGGCACTTTTCCCAGTTGAGCACAAGGTTGGTCTCCACGCACCTGCTAAGCATCTTGCACAAGTTCGACAAATAGGAGGAGTAGGAAGAACCGTAGATAGAAAAATCATCCATGAATACTTCATCTACATCCTCGATCAAATCTAAGAAAATAGAAGTCATACAGCGTTGAAAAGTAGCATAAGCATTGCACAAACCAAATGGCATGCACTTGTAAGCAAAAGTGTCATAAGGGCAAGTAAAAGTAGTCTTTTCCTGATCATCCGGGTGTATTGGGATCTGAAAGAACCCCCTATACCCATCAAGGAAGCAATAATACTTTTTACTAGACAATCGTTCAACCATCTGATCAATAAACGGCAAATGGAAATGATTTTTCCTAGTCGAGGTGTTCAGCTTCCTATAGTCTATACACATCTTATGCCCCGTTATGGTTCTAGTGGGTATCAGTTCATCTTTGTTGTTTTTAACTACAGTAATACCCCTTTTCTTAGGAACACAGTGCTAGGTGAAACCCACTTACTATCAGAAATTGGAAAGATAACATCAGCATCTAGCAGCTTAAGTATTTCTTTTTTCACAACTTCTTTAAGGTTAGGGTTCAGTCTCTTCTAGGGCTCTACGCTAGAATGAGATTCATCCTCTAGGTGTATCCTATAGGTGAAAAAGTTTGGAGATATTCCTCTAACGTCCTGAAGGATATATCCTATAGTCTTTCTAAAACGATTAAGCACAGTCAATAACATGCTCAATTCATCATCACTCAAAGCATCATTGACAATAATAGGATAAGTAGAATTGGAGCCCAGAAAAGCGTACCTTAGCCCTGCAGGAAGTGGTTTTAGTTCCACTTTGGGTGCTTGCATTTCAGACCAGTCATCAGTGACTGCAGGTGTAGTGCATTCGAGTGCTTGCAGTTCGAGTCTTGGAGTTGAATCTGGTATTGATACATTTGAGTATAGACTCACTATTTTATCCTCAGAACGTGTTTCATCCAGTTCTTCAATAACCATTGAACTTCTGACTGGCTTGTGAGAATCCAGTAGCTTCCCATAGTACTCAGCTTCTACACTCAAGTACCCCTTAGCGGCTGGCTTAGTCAAGGCAACTTGTAGTTGGTATTCTGCTGCCAACTCCTTTAAAAGCTCATCAGCTAATGCATCCATTTCTTGAATTGAGAATACCTGACCCTCAAGTGTTGGTTTCTTAATCGCATCGTTGATGTTGAATTTCATCTTGAGATCTGGACTAAGATTTAGCTCGATCACCTCATTCCTAACATCAATTAACGCACCTGTTATGGCTAAGAAAGGTCTTCCAAACAGCATGGGGTCTTTAGGCTCTTCTTCCATTTCAAAAATGACAAAATCTGTTGGTATCTCAACTCCTCCCACCTTCAGAGGTAGGTCTTCTAAAATGCCATGCAGGATTCTCACTGACCTAACTGCTAGAACCATTGAGATTTTACAAGGTTTATAGTCGACAAAACCTAACCTTGTTGCAACTAAAAGAGGCATAAGGCTGATTGAGGCACCAAGATTGCAAAGACACTTGCTGAATAACAAGAGTCCAAGCGAGCAAGGAATTGTGAAGGTCCAGGATCACCAAGCTTTTTCAGCACAACCTTCCTATGGTTAATAGCACTGATCTCATGCGTCAACACTACCATTCCCTCGACTTCTTGAGTCCTCTCCTTAACCGCTTCTTTCAGAAATTTTTGGTAAGGAAGTATCAACATGAACACATCTAAGATAGGAATCTTCACCTCGATTTCCTTCATCTGATTGTCAAAAAAGGCTTTATATTTCTCCGTCAAATCCTTCTTGATCCTTTGAGGGAAAGGCAGTTGGAGTTTGTAAGGTGGTGGAACAAAAGGTTTGCCCTTCTATTGAACTGCTGCAGGTGGTCGAGTGTTTGAAGCACTGGCTTCAGCGGATTATACCTTAGGAACAGCTCCAACTCGAGTTTCCTGTTCGAGTGGCATGTCTGTAGTGGAAGTTTACGTCTCACCAGTGATGAGAGAATCCTCCCGCGCCTGAACCCTACTGTCCTCAGTATCCTTGGAATCCTCTGCTCGAATTAACAGCTTGCGTCCACTTTGCAGAGTGATAGTGTTAGCGTGATACTCTTTCGGGTTGGGAACTGCTTTCCCTGGAAGTTGCATAGTCGTCTTCACAATAGAAAATGATGCTTGCTGACTCTCCACATACTTAAGTTTTGTGTTCAGTATCTCAAACTTGCAGTTGAGATCGTTGTGAGAGGCGTCAATCTTGGAATGCACTTCAGTAAACTTCTGCGTGATTTTAGTTCCTGACGTTTTCTGCCTTTTAAATATCTCTTGTAGCAAAGTCAGAACCTCTGGTGGTTGTGTTGCAGTTGCTGGACCTTGAGCTTCATACCCAGGAGGCACTATGGGAGCTGGCTAGAAATTCTGGTGATATGGCTGCTTAGGAACAAAAGGTTTAGAGTGAACATTCTGGGGTTTTGGTGGGTAGACCTGGTCTTGGGGATTTGCTACATTGTTACTCCTATATGAGAGGTTGGGGTGTTGCTTGTAGCTGTTGTACTGCTTGTAACCACTACCTTGATTCTGCAGATAACTAATCTCCGCAACCTGATCATCCTCCTCGTCTTGAAGATGTTCATCACTAGTCATAAAGTGAAAGTGTTTCTGTTGCACCAGCAAGAGCTTGTCAATTTTCTCGTTCAGGGTCTTGAGCTCCTTCCTACTGATTTTGTCTGTATCCACTATACCATGGACACTCCTATCGTAATCCTCGTTATATTGCCGATCTGCTTGTGCCATATTCTCCACTAACTCTCAACCTTCATCCACATCCTTATTTAGGAAATTTTTGTTGCTGGTAGTATCCAGAAGCCTTCGGATGTTGGGATGAACACCTCTGTAAAGGTTTCTAAGCAATATTTCTGGAGCGTAACCATGAAGGAGGCACTAGGTTTGTAGCGCTCCCATACTTCAGCAAAAGTTTCATGGTTTTACTGTGTAAAGCTCGAGATAGCACTCCTGAGCTTTGCAGTGCGAGAGTTCGAGAAGAACTTGCTCAGAAAAGCAGTTTTGCAGTCAGTCCAAGAAGTAATAGATCCTTGTGGTAAATGCTTGTCCCAAATGCGAGCTTTTCCGAGTGAGAATGGAAACAGCCTAAGTTTAAATGCTTCCTCACTGACACCATTAAGCCTTTGTAAACCACAAATGCGCTTGAACTCGTCCAAGTGATCAAGAGGTTCTTCAGAGGGTAGTCCATGAAACTGTCTGCTCTGGATCATGGAGATGAGACTGCTCTTGATCTCGAAGTTGTTGTTCGAAATAGCTGGAGGCACGATTCCATGTCTTTGGGTATGAGTGCTTGGTGCATCTCCAGCTCCGATTATTCGAGGCCTCCTCTGTCGAGGGTCCATCTATTGGAGGTGGGTCGGTATGCTCAGGTGGAAGTTGGTGTGTTTTCGAGTTTCCTGGGGGATTCATTTTAGCTGGATCTTCTGGTGCAGTTTCTAGTTGGTGTTTCTTTGCTCTCAACTCGCGTGGAAGTTGGTCAATAGTGTCAAGAGGTTAGAGTAGGTTATGACTCCCCTGTGAACGTGTCTGCATACAATACGTGAACTCAACTCAAACAGTAGGTTGTAGCGGACTCACTGAATGTTGAAAGCACCTGAAACAGACACAAAATACAGTATCACAGGTGAGTAAGTAACAAGAAACAAAAATCACTTGAGCTTAGAAAATTAACAATCCTAAATGTAACTAGAAGAAACCCATTTGGCAACGGCGCCAATTTGATAACAGGATTTTACTCATGTTTTCAAATCCTATTACACTTGTCGGTGTAGTATAATAGGTGTCAATCCAACTGGGAATGTAGTTATCACTCAGAATAGAGTAAAATATCCTAATTCAAGCCAATCAAAGTGTGGTTTATCTAACAACTTAGATCGAACTTAAAATAAAAGTGAACAAATCAATTAGCTATAACAAAGAAATTAAAGTGAAACAATAAGCAACAATGTCAAGAGTGAATTTAACGCAAGGTAAGAAAACAGGTTCCTGAGGAGTGAGTGTCACGGATCAGTGTGTCTCTTAAGCCAACTAGGCGCTTGACAACACTCAATAAAGCTAATCTCTAGGCAGCGAGAACGATAATAATGAATCCACTCTCGTGGCAAACAAACTCGAGTTGACTACTAACAGACCCTATCCCCATAGGCATTTTATAATCTACCCGGCATGAATGATCAACCCGCTTAGAGCCAATTCACACCTCGGACATTCGATCCCTCAAGCCGAGAGTGTAAATTCTTGAAGTGGTTCACTCAGATGCTCTATCAAATACCGATCAGATGCTAGAGTGTCTCAGAACAAGCTCTAGTTGATCAGAATAGAGCGAGTAATTAACGCACCAAAATAGAAGAGATCCTAACAATTCTACACTCAAGCACCTAGAAAACCTAAGCTTCACGCTGATCTAACTCATCCTCAAGATCCCTAGGTAACTACTCGAAATTCATGAAATTAACGCTAAACACAAAATTAATCTTGAATAACATAGATTATAAACTCGATTAAATATTGAAATCAACACTGAACGTAAAAACTGAATTGCATAAAAACGTAAAACTCAAATCAAAAAGATTCGTTCTGGAATTACAAAGAGCTAATGTCTGCTCACTCGAAAAAGAAATAATCACTCGATCAAAAACTAGATAGATCCCCAAAAATAATCCCCACTCGAAGTATATAGAGAACTCAGCACAAACACAAGTAAAATTCGGCCCAATAAGAAAAAGCCCATCTTCAGTGGATCTTAAAGCCAAAATCGATCCAGACTCTTATCAGGTCCATGGTAAGAAATAACACACTCAAATCCATTTTGAGCCTTGCTGGACTCGATTTGTAATTGAGCTTCGCCTGTTGTTTCCCAGCTTCAATCACGCTTTGATCCTCACTTGCAGCTCTCTTCCATCTCGAGTTTATCGCTATACTCCTTTCTGTACTCGAGTCTAGGGTGAAACTCGACTTTAATAGTTGTGTCCAAGCTTATCATCCGGTCCCAATGCATCCACAGCTTCCAGAGTGCTCCAAGTGTGCTCTCCGAGTACCTAAAACTCTTTTATGCAACATGTATGCTATTCTACGCAATACATAAAATATGAATCTAAAAGACATCTAAAATAGTGAAAACACTGTGAATACAAATATAAAATGTGCAAAACAATACCTCTAAAACACACTAAAATACACATATATCAAGTTAACAAATTTGTGGAAGAAGTTTGTGTTTTGATCTCCTTGGATGAGCCATCTTTCTTTCCCTTTTTGTTTCCAGTAAAGCTCCTCTTCAATATAGTAGGAGGTTAGTTCTGCATTTAGGTGAGCTATAGTTTGTGGATCTGGAGCTACTTTTGTTGATTCCTATTCAAGTTTTTCTCTGGTTCTGTCTACATGTTCTGTTTTCTTTTGGAAGTTCCTTTTCTTCCGAAGAGATATTGCTCTTCTGCACTCCGTAATGCAGTCTAGGGTTTTATTCTTTGTGCTGTGGGCTCCATTCATCCAAGCTTGGGAGATCAGGTCCGTGAATCCTTCTCTTTTAGTCTATCGTTTGTCAAAGCAGAATTTGGTAATAAACTTTAAGTTGTCAGACATGATGGTGGTATAAAGTGGTCTGTGATCCGAGCCCATGATAGGTAAGTAGGCAGATGTTGTTCTTGCAAAATTTAGAATCCAGTATGCATTGTGGTAATTGTGATCAAGCCTGCATTGAATCTATGAATTGTTTGTGTTACCCATCCATAAGTAATGTGGACCTCTGCTATTGATTTTGTGTAATCTTCTAGCTGTTTAGAGCATCTCCAACGCTAAGTTCTTAGGGGGTTCTTAACTTTTTTTTGTTATTTAAATAAATTTAAAATAGGTAATAAAGTCAAGAACGGGTTCTTAATAGAGATATTTAAGAATCTCTAATAACCTCTGACGTGTCAAGCATAGATTGGACAATCACATTTTATGGAAAAAAAATTGAAGAGAAGGGTCTACGAATCGTCTCTCATTAATGGAAAATTTCTTTTTCTCTTCCTTCTCTCTTGTGACAAAAGCAATATCTCTGAAAATCCAAGGTGAGCAACCTTCATCTTTGTTCGGTTTTAGCTTCTTCTTTGTTCATCTTTGGGTTTTAGCTTTATTGAAGAATCTATACACCAAAGCCAATCGATTGTTAGAATGGTTATGGTCGTGAGACGAGGAATCAGAAGACATAACAAATCGTTTTTGCTTCCTCTTCTCAATCTCCCACCAAGTTTATATACAAAACAAGGTATGTTTTCTGATTTGTAAATTTGTGTTGCTAAGATTTCTTATGTTGTTTATGACATGTCATAGATATAGGTTTGCGAGAGAGAACGAGAGGAAAGTAGCTGCGTATAGAAGAGCTCTTCTGAGAAAGGAGAGTGAAATTTCAGAGTGGGCTCAGAGGATTCGTGAATTAGAGTCTCGATTATTCTAGAAGACACAGAAATCACGTGCTGCTTCTGTCGAATATTCAAATTTGCACAAAGTGAGGTAGTCCTAATCCTGGCATGACTAATGTCTCTTGGTTTATGAGTATATATGTTCCTGACTTTTGTTATGTGAGTCAGCATCTCAAAGTTGTGGAACATAATATCTTGAACTGTGTCTCATTACCATCTTTAAATGTTTACGTCTATCTCTTTGCTTTAGGAAATGGACGTAAGAAAAAGACTAGGAAAGACTGATGATGGAAACATGACATCTCGTATTGGTGGAAAGACTGATGATGCATTGGATAACTCAACTAGAACATGGTTAGTTCTTAGTTGCTTAACTTCTTAAATGTGTGACTCAAGATCCTTAATAAAATTAAAAAGCTTATGTTCACTTTTGAGATTCCCATCTTGTATAATTGATAAGCTTATTCTACTTGGTTTTCGTGACACTAGCTCTTGACTTTCACTATAATAGGTAGGCTACACTTCTCGGACTAAATTTCATATACAGCATTGCTTTTATACGTATTTTGCATTGAAATACTATGGATAGTGGATACACAATAATACATATTGTTAAAACTATAATTGATCATTTGTTCATGTTTCAACTCTGCTGAGGTGTTATGTTTTTGTTGCATATACACTTCTAAAGTTAGATTCTGTGTATAATCAATTACCATTCTTGCACTTATCTCTCCGTCTAAGATTTGATTGTGCTTATTTTCTTGCATAATGCTTTTGTTTCTGTGCTCCCTCAGTTCAAATTAATGTTGTGCTTTTTGTTGGATATTTCTGTCTTCATTAACGTGTTATTCTTCTATATACACAACACATTGGTTGCTATTATATTAGGGTCTTGCTAAATTCGTTGAACAGAGTGCTATCATGATGGAAGATGAAGCCAAGAGAAAGTTGAAAGCTACAAAACTTCAATGCAAAAAAGATAAGGTTATTGAGTCATTGCTTTTATCTCTTTTCAGGTAGTGGAAGTGGTGAGTGGTAATTGTGTTGTAGTTGAATGTTCATGAGTCGTTGAATGTTTTAACTTGAATTTTAGCTAAAATGTATTCACTATCCATGGTGCAGGTGTTAGCCAGTCAACATGGCAACGGCGACTGAGAACCAATGGCTCAAAGGAAGAGTGAAGGCTGTAACCTCTGGAGACTGCTTAGTGATTACGGCTTTGAGCCATAGCAGAGCTAGACCCCCACCAGAAAAGACCATTACTTTGTCTTCTCTTATGACACCTAAGATGGTGAGTTTCATCTTAAGGCAATTCATTTGGTTTTGTGTTCTTTTGTCATATATATACGTTACTGCCACATAAGCTTATACTTGTCATATCATGTTCTGCAGGAAATCCGACTCTTGTTGTTTGGCTTTTGTAGTAATGTAACCTGTATTTGTAATGTAATCTGTTTCAGTTTAAGTTTAGTGAATCTGTTTTTGAATTCACTAATTTGTTTGATTTGTCTAGTTTTAAGATTTGATCTTTTGTCTTCTGTTCGTAATTGCAGAAGTTTCTTTCATTTGTTCTGGTTTAAGATTTGATCTTTTGGTCATCATCAATGGAACTTTTGATCTCCTTTTGTTTGCAACATTTGGGTACAGTGGAGTTTGTTGTCATTTGGTGGGAAGAGTCTTTAAGGAGATCGGGTATGAACAAAATGGTGAGATGGTGCTGTTCTTTTGGACGTTGAAGCTTTTGGAATGCAGATTGGGAACTGATCACTTGAGAAAGTTCAGTTCAAGGGAGGTTTTATTGAGTCTTGTTAAGACATATATTAGTATTTTTTAAGCATTTTTGATGAACATATTGTCAACCATTAACATAAATGATGAATCTAATGTGAACCAATTTTTTTTTATAAGAACCTCTAATGAGGTTTTACTATTGGAGGAGGAATAAAATTAAAACTTATACTAAGGTTCTTAACTTTTATAAAATCATAATTTATATTAAAATAATGGTTAAAAACCTGTGAAGGGTTCTTATTGTTGGAGATGGTCTTAAGAGTTATATGTATTTTTGCAGAAACTAAAAATTGAAAACACTATGGTCATGAATGGAGAAGTGGTTTTTGGTTTTTGCTTTTGGTTTCTAGTTTTTAGATTTAGGTCATGAATGGAGAAGTGGTTTTTGGTTTTTAGTTTTTGGTTTTTGATTTTTGGTTTCTGGTCTTTAGATTTAATTTTTAGTTTTTGATTTTGTTACAGATTTTGATTTCCAAAAAACTCTAAAAACTGGTTTTTGGTTTTTGGAAAAAGTAACGTTAAATTTCCAAAAACTGGTTTTTCTACTTTTTAGGAAAATGTAAAAGCTAAAAACTTGAATGTTAAACTGAAATAGAAAAACAGTTTTTCAAAAGTTAAAAACCAGTTTTTCCGAATCTTGAATGGTTAAAAACAGATTTTGTGAAAAACAAAAACCAAAAACCATCTAAAAACAAGTATCCGGTAAGTTTTTAGTTATTGATTTTGTCACAAATTTTGATTTCCAAAAAACTCTAAAAATTGGTTTTTGGTTTTTGGGAAAGATAATATTAAATTTTCAAAAACTGGTTTTTCTTCTTTTTTTAGAAAAATGTAAAAGATAAAAACTTGAATGTTAAATTGAAATAGAAAAACAGTTTTTCAAAAGTTAAAAACTAATTTTTCAAAATCTTGAATGGTTTCAAACAGATTGTGTGAAAAAACAAAAACCAAAAATCAAAAAATATCCGGTCAACACCTATATGTATTTAAATCAAACTGGGCTTATATTTGGGCTTCAGGTGGCCTAATATTACAACTGTAAAATACTTAGAGAAAACGACGCACGTTTCTCACCTCCTAGAGTGAAACGTCATGCAAGTCGAAATCCCATCGTCAATTGATCACGGGAGCAGAAAGAAACGGAGAATTCGACGAGCCGGGAACCCAAAAGGAAAAGATGGTGGCGATATCCATGTACAGAGGCAACCTTCACAAAGTACCCGACGTTCCTCGCCGGTGGAGCATGCCGGAACGTAATATCTCTTTCAAAGAATTCAAATCTCTCCTTCATCGCCGTAAACGAGCCCTTTCTCGTCTCTCCTTTAATTCGAACCCTAACATGAACAGTAACGTTACGACTGAGTTAGTTACCGATCAGGAGGATCCGATTAATCAATCTGAAGGGAGCGGTTCGTCTGGGAAGCAGAAATTGGTTGAGGTGAGGAAAGAAGTGATCGATGGGAGTCGGATTAGGGAAAGTGAGAACGAGAGACGTGATGATTTTGAAGGAGCTCAAGCAGGGGGATTGGATACCGCAGATCGTCCCGGAAGAATGACGGAAGTGAAGGCAACAGACAATGTGCCCCACGAGGATGCGACGAACGATATGGCCGAGGTATGCTTGAATTTCTTTCTAAATAACCTCTACGACATTTCGATGAAATTTACGTACAAAATAGTGACTCGAATTGCCATGCTCATTGAGAAAGTCTGGGTGAATTTGGTAAAATAGGAAGAAGATTGGGAAAGCTATAGGTCGATTTAGGTGAATTTACCAATATAAGTGGCTGATTTGTTGCACTGAGAAAAACTATTGCCTAGCCGGAGCTGCCATGGTCGTTAGCAGGTTTGTACTTTGATGTGTGCCCTCGAGTAGTTTAAGCCGCAGTTATAGATTTGTAATGCAGCACGTCTATATTTGAAACAATCATCCGGGCAACAGAGCAACCAATTTGGGCTCTGTGAAAGCATAAATGATGGTTGTTTTCTGTGAAGTTGTTTCTTGTCTTAGTTGATATGAATCAAAAAGTCCACAGCTTTATTTTTTCCCTTTTGTGACTGTATTCTCTCCTTGAATAGGCAAATGACACAGCTGAAAAGCTACCAAATGAAATAGAGAAAAAAAGGAAAGAAGTGGAGGAGAGATTACAAGTGTTAAATGCAAAGAAACACAATCTAGTCCAGGTGCTTAAACAGGTCAGTTCAGTTTCTGCCTTCTCTCTATAAAGGTGTTTCAGCTGTATACTAATACCCGTTTATCAGTGTAATCATATTCAAATTAACGGATGTGCAGATTTTAAATGCTGAGGAAGAAGTGAAAAGGCGCAGCTACATGCAACAACATGGAACCACAGCAACTCGTCCTGCTCTTCCACTTCACGTGGATGTCTCTAATGACTCGGGAGGTAATGTTGGTACACACATGGAAGGTGGAGAAACTGACGATGCAGCAAATCATAATAATAATGCACAATCTCGCACTGTGCTTCGACTTTGTGGTGCCTCTTCGTCATCTGAATCTCCCCTCAGAAGAGCAGCAGCCTTTTCACAACAGAATATGGTAAATCTACAAAATCTCCTTCATCTAAGACACAACAGAAACATGTGACGTAGAATCGTTGGATCCTCCTTATACATTCGTGCTCAATATCTGGTTTGGCATATATGCAAATATGATGATTGACTGTTGTCGCTGTTTCTCAGGTTCCTCATCCTTCTCGCTGGAGCCCTCGCCTAGGTCCCTCTCAACCTGGTGCTGCACTCACTGTCTCTGCAACTGGAACTAATTACATGGCTTCATCTCCTTCACCAGTTGGTTCTGGTGGCACTTCTGTTTTCAGAGAACGGCTTCAGAGTCCATGGAATTAGTAGCTTCTCTCTCTTTTTTTTTATCTTTTTTGCTTCTGTAGCTAAAAGAAAACTTAAATGTGATGTTGTTCATATCGATGTAAAAATCAGACTCATCCATGTCTTAGTGTAGTATTTTTGCAAACTATATGATTAGGAAGAATCACTGCTTTTTTCTTTTTCAAAGTGTAATACGTGGACGATTGATTGATTAATATGAGAAGATTTAAAGACCAAAATGAATTATGAGTTATTATGACTGTTCCTTCCACAAATTTGAATAAACCCCAAAAGCTCTCTTTGTTGCACAATCGAATCTGTGAGCTTCTGCATAATAAACTATCAACTCCAAGATACAGTATATATCGTCATTTTGAGAATGGAACCTATCCCCAGATACAAAAGCTGTAATGCGATCCTTGATTTTAACTGATGACCATCCAGGCTCTTTGATCACACCTTTTGATTTCATATTCTTCCTTACATTTGAAGCTTCTTCCAAATTCCCTATACTTGAGTATATATTGGCTAGTGTTACAAGTGCAGTTGCAGAAGTAGGATCCAGCTCTAGAATCCTCTCCGCTGCCCTTTTTCCACGTTCAATGTCTCCTTTGGCCTTACACGCAATGAGAAGTGTGGTCCAGACTACATCGTCCTTCTTCCATGGCATCTCATTGATCATATTCTCTGCATCAGTAAGCCGTCCAGCTCGACATAACAGATCAACCATACAACCATAATGTTCCTTGGCTGGTCTCATATTATACTTCTCTTGCATCAAGTTGAAATAGCGAAAACCAAGGTCAAGCTGTCCTGAATGAGTGCACGCGGTGAGAACGCTGATAAAAGTTACAGAGTCGGGTCTGAAACCAACCTTTAGACTTTTCTCAAACAGATCAATAGCTTCTTTGCTCTTTCCATGTTCTGCATATCCATTGATCATAGCTGTCAAAGAAACAATATCATCTCTATCTGTTTCCTTAAATATCTTTGAAGCTTCTTTGATACTTCCGCATTTCGAGTACATATTAATCAGACTACTACGAATAGTGGAGTTCTGTTCTAAACCAAGAAAAGTAGCAAGCGCGTGAACTTGCCTGCCTTGCTCAAGAACTGCCATAGATCCTGAAACACTCAGCAAACTAGCAAGAGCAAAATCCGTTGGCTTTGTCCCTGCTTGTCTCATCCATGAGAAATACTTAAAACTTTCTTCTCCAAAACCAGCTTGAGAGTACCCTCCAATAATCGTGCTCCACGAAATAATGTCCCTACATCTCATTCCTTGAAACAAAACAGAAGCAGAGTCTAACTTGCCACATGTTGAATACATTTTCATCATCGAGTTACTCACTGACACAAAATCACCTAGACCTAGAGATAAAACATTACAGTGGAACTGCTCGCCCCACGTAAGTCTAGAAAGACTCGCACATGCAGAAAACATGGATGCAAAAGTTTGTTCATTGGGAGAAACTTGGGAGTTCCTCATCTGTAAAAATGCGTCCACGGCTTTTGCTTCTTGACCCATTCGAGTGTAAGCTACGATAAGGGTTGTCCACGAAACGACATCCCTCTCACTCATATTTTCAAACAAACGATATCCATCCTGCATTTCTCCACATTCCTGATACATTGTAACAAGTGAATTAGCCACCCAGAGAGTGGCATCAGAGCCACTCACTATCACATGAGTGTGAATCTCCTTACCGTATTTAAGTTGACGTAAACCAGCACAAGCCTTCAAGGCACAAGCAAATGCATAAGTATCAGATAGTACATTCCATCTCGACATTTCAGAAAAGTACATAAGCCCTTCCTTGTAACGACCAGCGTGAACCAACGCGGTTATAATTGCCGTCCATGTTACAGTATTTTTAAAGGGCATTTCACTAAAAACTCTGCAACTCTTGTCGATGTTTCCAGTTTTCTTGTACATATCAAGTAAAGCAGTTCCCACATATACAGAGTTCAGAAGATAAGTTTTCACAGCATAAGCATGTAAAGACTCTCCATATGCAAGGTTGGAACTTCGACCACAAGCCTGGAGTGTAACACTTAACACAGAGGTATCGGGTGAGACGCCACCAGGATCAACTTTACGCATTGCGGAGAACAAAATCAATGCTTCGTCAGAGTTGGTTGCTTTTACGTATCCTTTAATGATGGATGTCCATGAGATAATATCTCGATGTGGCATTTCATCAAACACTTGACGAGCAGCCCGTAAATTGCCGGCATTGATGAGATTTCGAAGGTGTGAGTTGATATCAAATGTGACCATCTCCCGATTCGAGATACTGACAAGCTTCTCCACCGGTTTCTCGAGCAATGAAATCGAAGCTGTACAAAAAAACCGTTGGATTGTGGCGCCATTTCTCACAGTCAAAATCATGTTCAACTTTTTCTCTGATATGCTTGCAGAAACATTAGCTACGCTGTGCAATCAAATTTTGCTAAACGTCGTCGTCTTTCTCATTGGCCAAATTGAACCATGTTAGAAGGTTTTTTTTTTCTTTCTAAATCAGATTCATATTTACCAGTCCACCGCATATGCTTTGGTGGGTTCAGCTCTTATTAGTTAAAGCAAGACTTAAAAGAAGTGTTATGTAATAGCAATGACTTCTCAGTCAAAGCTTTGGTAACAAGGATAGTAACAAGACTTGAAGATTCAAAGAAGTGTTAATAGCAATGACTTTTGCTTTCATATGATGCATAAGCTTTGATGATTGAAACATACACGTCAATACTACTCAGCTTTACCAAGATACTCATTGTGGTCATGAAGCAAACTAGGGGTGTTTGATATAGGAGAGAATCCAAACGCATCTGCTTTGGTGAGTTCAGCCATTATTGATTGTATAAACATTAGATAAAGCAAGACTTGAAGCTTAAAAGAAGTGTTATGAAGATCCTCATAATTCATCTCGTGAAACACTTTTGCTTTCATATGATGCATAAGCTTTGATGATTGAAACATACACGTCAATACCCTTCAAGTACTCAGCTTTACCAAGATACTGCACAAAGCCAAAACGATATTGCATAAGGAAATGATGATCCTCCAAACAGTAAGCAAAGTGAACTCTATTATGCCATCAGATAATACCTCATTGTGGTCATGAAGCAAACTAGGGGTGTTTGATATGGGAGAGAATCCAAAGGCAGGCACGCCAGCCTTGCGAAAGTAACGAGCATCTGTTGATGCAGGGAAAATCTCAGGCTTACTGGTCTTACCTCCGGCTTCCTTTATAGCATTTTCCAAGAGCCCCCACCATTGATTTGAATCATCTGCTGCTGTACGGAATTTCCCCGTAAGCTTCTGCTTGAACTGCCCCAGCTAACATCTTAATTAGTTAAAAGTTGTCGAAAGATGTCCATAGGTAACAACACTTTGTCTATGACTTGCATTGAAAGAGACATCCGGCTAAATTTGAAGACTTTAACTGGTTCTAAATTAAACGAGAAGGAACTCCGAGTTGCAATAATATTACCTCAAAGGACATGTTACGTGATGCTGGTGCCCATTCCTCCACCAAACGTCTTTCAAGTGCATCAGCATCAACATTGGGTGGGACACGAATGTCGAAACCAGCTTCGGCCTCAGATGGTTGCAGATTCATTACGAAACCAGTTGGAGAAGGTGTGCCAGCCTTGAGGAAGGCCATGTTAACGGAGACAACATCGCCTTCAGCCGTACCACCAGCTTTGAGCAGATCAAATTGAGAAGCTCTGAATCTTCGAATACTCTCAATACTTTTCATGAGATTCTCCATGGCAGAGTTATCATAAAGCTTGGCACCATGGCCAGGTGGTCCTTTAGCCTTTATCACCAGCCACCAGGGACTCCTCTCTCCATAGAATACTCTGTAACTCTCGGAAGGCGATGGCAGACCTTCATCAAGCACGATAGCTACGTTCAAGCTCTTGAAGACCTGGGATTCGACAAATTTTTCGGCACCATCATGGCCACCAATCTCTTCATCGGGGACGAAGGAGAGATAGACGGATCGGATAGGGTGGAACCCAGAAGCTTGAAGCTTGCGTATGGCCTCGAGGTACTGCATCCCGACGCACTTCATGTCTTGGGAACCTCTAGCAAAGATGTCACCGTTATGGTCGATGTGAGCGTGGAGCGGATGGTGGGTCCACTTGGATTCCTCGAAAGGAACAACATCGGTGTGGGAGTTAAGGAGAAGGGCAGGTAGAGTGGGGTCGGAGCCAACCCATTTGAGGAGGAGAAGTGGCTTTCCCTTAACGAGTTCGATCGTCTGAGATTCGAGGGATAGGGATTTAGCTTGAGTGTTTAAAAAGTCAACGGCTTTGTAGTAATCCGGGTTGGGCTGAACCGTGTTGATTCGGAGATACTCCTGGAATCTGGAAACGATCGCATCGTCGCCAGAAGAAAAAACCACGGAAGAAAGAAGTAGAAGAAAAACTGTGGGGGTGTGGATGAAGGCGAAGATTCCACTGTGACTAGACGCCATGAGAGGAAGAGAGAGGAAACTGGAATTGAGAACTGAGAGGCTCACTCACCCACACATCAAGTAGGTTTTACTTTAGAAGCCTATTTTACTTTAGCAGTAAAATAGAGATCGGTAAATTTTGTTTTCTCTTTAAAATTTCTGGATAAAGTGATCCACTTTATCTACTGTGACTGATTATCCAAACCCAAACGGTAACGCTAGATTCTCACTTGTTGGATCCGAAGCTCTTAGATCCGGTAATGAACGAGTCATCATTCTTCGCAGCTGCCAACACTCTCTCTGAGATTTGGCCATTGTCACTGAACGATGGTGTTCAATTACCAGTGAATTCGGGTCAAGACTTTCGGTCAGTTGAACATTCGGTTAACGACTACATATCGGCGGCCGAGGAGTCTACAGTGACGGAGCTGACTGAAGGAGGAAGAAAGAGACGAGCTTTGAACTCTCAAGATAGTAATCGATTGGTGAGGTTTATTTATCCTTCATATCTCTCGGTTCTTCTTACAGCTGAGTTTTTTTTGTTCATCCCTGGTTTCCTATTTTTCATTGTTAGCATAGGTAATAATGGTGGATTTTTGGGTGAAAAACTTGAATGACTTTAGTCAAAGACCAATTTGTCTGTTGGTTATCACCTAAAATCTGACCCAGTTCCTATTTGAAGTTCAGACTTGAAACAATCCAAAGCAAACAAGTGATATCTGGATTTTGTCTATACAACCATTGACTGTGAAAAATTGACTTGTTGATTCCTTTTGATCATATAGAATTGTTAATGGTTGTTGCTGTTGTGTAGAAACAGTGATTAATTTATTATGCTATGATGATTTCCAACTCAATGGTTGTATAATTACGTTTGAGCAGAGCAAGAAAAAATTGAAAGTTTCTGGATCTGAAGGAGATGGCTTGAGACCTGAAGGTGAAACAAGTTCAGGTGGTGGAAGCAAAGCAACTGAAGAGAAGGGTATATCTGATTCGCCAAAGGATTATATTCATGTGAGAGCAAGACGAGGACAAGCTACTGACCGGCACAGTCTAGCAGAGCGAGTATATTCTTTCCTCCTGATTCTATTTCGTAGATTCTGCTTTGTTTATATGATAAGTCAGTTTGGAGGACCGAAGGCAGTTCTAGCAAAGACTACAGCTTTCATGATACAACAACGCCTTCATTTTTTGGTAACAAATGCCAGTTTTGGGGTTTATTACACTTACACAGTTACACGGGTTGTTTTGTTCTTTTTGTTGCACATAGCATTGTACGTTATGTTCAATGTTTTATTCCAACTGTTTATGTACTGTGTGCTTTTTCTTCTCAGGCTAGAAGAGAAAAGATTAGCGAGAGGATGAAGTTTCTTCAAGATCTGATTCCAGGATGTAATAAGGTATCTACGGATGATCTTTTGTTTTACTCTTCCTCATGAAAATACAATTGCTTGATAAAACACTGCACACACTGGTTTATCATTCAAGGAACTGTTAATAAATGTGTTAACATCCTTAAAAATATTTATAAGAATGATGTCATTTACTCAGATTATTGGAAAAGCTCTTGTACTTGATGAGATTATCAATTATATTCAGTCGTTGCAACACCAAGTTGAGGTATGATAGCCTTTTCTGTGTATTTTATGCTGTGAAATTATAATTAGAATATAATATAGGAATTGGCAGCAGTTTCTATCGATGAAGCTAGAAGTCATGAATTCCGATGTGAGTACTGGTTCAAAAATAGGAACGATTTCTTCAGGAGATGTAAGCTTTGAACTCCTTTATTCGATGTTGTCATTACAGTTCCATTTCTGTGGTTGATATTGTAGTTTTGGTTCTCTTACAATACCCATGGAATTTTTCTTGACAGAACATAAATGTTGGTGATTGATCTTTGAGTATTCATCATAAACTCAACCTTTAGAAACTTGCTTGATCTTTTGGATCAGAGGAACCATTGATATTTAGAATTCATGAGCTGTTGGTGTTGTGTTTTGCAGCTTAATACTCTGCCAATTGAGGTTCAAAGAACAATGTTTGATCAATAACAAGACACTGACGAAGCCCGAGGGTCTCAACCGAACTGGCTCCATGTAAAGATTGATGGAAACTTCGACCATACTGCATAATTAATCTTCTTGAGAGTGGTGTGTATAAATTAGCAGATTGTAGGAAATAGAGAAGAAAGTGACCATTAAATTGTTTTCTAGGTATCAATTTCTTTAATCAGCAAGAGTGTATTTATCCAAAGTAAAATTTGTTTTAGTGACCGTGATAGAAATTCATCATGTCTTTAGAAAGTACATATCTCAAGAAAGTACATTCAAATATATTTGATGCTGAGAAAAAAAGAAAAAAATAGTGTGTGTTTGTATTTTACATTAACAAAATTATTTGGGAAAAAAAGAGTCCGATAATGGTCATGAATAGTGAATTGGTTTTTGGTTTTTAGATTCTAGTTTTTGGTTTTTGGTTTTTAGATTCTAGTTTTTAGTTTTTGATATTTGTTAATAGATTTTAGTTTTCAAAAACTCAAAAATCTGGTTTTTGTTTTCTAACCAAAATAATGTGAATTTTGTAAAAACTAGTTTTCTTAGTTTTAAGGAAAACATAAAAACTAAAATCATCAATGTTTTATTCCTGTAGAAACTGTTTTTAAAATCTTTAAAAACTAGTTTTTTAAAAACTTAGAATGGGCTAAAATTATAGTTTTTGAGAAACAAAAACCAAAAACTATTCTAAAAACTCAGCCGGTCAATTTTTGATAAAATCGGTTTATGTAATATGTACTCTAAACCAATCCAAACCGATAAAGCTTTAATTTTAAGCCGGTATACATATGCACTGAACCATAAATCTCCGGTGTCGTGGAGTTAACAAGAAGCAGAAGAGAGAGAAATGGGGATAGTAAGTAGAGCTGGAGATTTGTCGTTCAAAGCCTTCACGGCGGGGCTAGGGTTCGCCACCATTTATCTCACCGCCACTTTCTCTGTCAATGTTTATCGTGGCCTCTCTTGGCACAACGCACAATCTGTATGTCTGCTCTTTCTCTACCTTCGACTTCAATGGTCTTTCGCTTGTTAATATGATATCGGTGTTTTCTGTAGATAGATTATCAGTTTTTTTTTTTGGTTAGATGATTTAGATTTTTCCAAGGTCTTCGTCAATTAACATTTGTAGAAAGTTTCTTTGATTTCATTGCTGTTGAGCTGAGGTCCATATTTAGGGTTACGAACAGATTCCATATTGTTTTAAGCATCAGCCGACACAGCCGCTAGTTCTGATTGTTGATGAATATTTGACACAACTATAGATTATCTGAATTACATGCTCTGTTTCTCTGGAAATGATGATATCTCTGGAATTGTTAGAGATTAATGCCTAATGGTTCAGATACTCATTCAATGGATCAACTCTATATATATTAATGTCTTTTATCTACCTAGCAGCAAAATTTTGTCTCAGTTTTGGGTATGTAAGAGATATTAACCTCTTACTACATCTGGGATGATTAAGGTAGGAGCATATGATAAGAAGTGAAATTTTCATATTCAATTGAAATAGACCAGAGAGATTTGATTAATCAAATACCGATACCAAAACCTAGAGAATCCACACCATAAATAATCTGCTGACACGCTTATAAGTCTAGTCCTCACTAACTGTTCTCTAGCTGACAATATGAACATCTTATATCCTAGGCTCCATACAATAGAGCATTAGGTAAAAGTGATGTCTCTGAAATTCTTCAAGGCTGAAACTCCAGCTAATCAACTAAGACACCACATCCTCTTGTCCAGTGTGTTTTGACTATAGAGAATTTATATTAGGTTGCTAGGATTGATGGCTGCTATTCATTCACCTTATTCAGTTTCTTAGTTAATGTGATGACTTCAGTAGCTAAAGACGATGAAAAAGTTAATTGTGTTTTTTCTCAAGATCGAGACGTTTTGGAGACATTCCATGTACCGCAACGATTCATGGTCTTGCTTTCACGTTTTTACTTTTTAACTTGACCTTGCTTGCTTTTATTGTGTATAGTTTACTTACTTAATGACATTGTGTTATATGTCGATCTGGATTAAGTGTCTATTCCAAAGCTAAATTCATTTTGTGTATCTTACTGAGAGTTACTGTTTGTTGTCCTTACAGAAATTGGAGTTAGAGCAATCTGAAGAGCAAACTGAATGACCCGAATTCAGCTGCTATTTAACATTCAGGCAGCAGATACTTCCTTGAATCTTTGCAAGTGTTGTTTCTTTTCATACACCTAATATATCTTTGTTGGGATTCTAGGAGCAGTTAAATAAAGGAATATTTTTGTTTAGTACCTTCACAGAGTTTGTAATGTGATTCTGAAAGTTCCATAATAGCAAAACAGAATTCATTATTCACAGAGTTTGTAATGTGATAATAATTCAGTTGCTACCCACCTTATGCAACATGCATCCTTGAAGGTATATATAATTTATGAGTTCGTGATACATTCAAGTGTATAAAACAAGTGAATCAAACAATAACATATGAAAGTCTAGGCCTTTAATCAATCATGCAATATAATTTATGAGCTCGTGATACATTCAAGTTTGACTTGCATGATTCCATGTATAGCGATTTGGGTTTCTGGAAAACAAATACAAGGTTTTGTCATATGACAGACAAATATCAAATCCTTTTTCGCTTCTTCACTTATTCAAATAGCAAACAAGATGAACTTCCTCGGATTGTCAAAACAGAAAATGGATGATCAAAAAGCATACAGAGACTCATGAGCTTCCTCCTGTTGCAGATTGAGCTTCCTTTCTCATTGCAGCTCTTGCATAGATCTCATAGCAGCATCCTATAACCAAGCAGAACATATGAGAAGACTAGTCAACTCAAACACTCTACTACTACTACTAACTGCTGATTATATCTAAACAATATCACTTCAATGGAGATTTCATTAGCGACATCACGATCTAAACCATTAATCCCATCTACTATATTGATCCTTCCACTTTCAGAATAAAGAATCAAGAGATAATGAGGTCAAGTACAGCTTCACCAAATCAAGATATAGTTCCATCTGCACCTTTTCTTGATTGAAAGGCTTCAATAACAGAAAATGAAAGCAGGAATCTCTAAAAAAGTGTATGAGTGTATCACTGACTACCAAGTCTAGGTTCAGATGTATCCCATACCAGCAACAACGACAATTGTGAGCACATCTCCAATCTTTTTCAATCGATGCACACTTTTCTTATGCGACTTGAATCTGCTCAAAGATGCATCCTCAGCCAAAAGCTGCAATAAGACAACAGCCATGAAGAATCATTTCTCAAAGAAAGTATCAAATAAGCTTATTCGTACATGTGCCCTATTCCTACAGTCTCAGCTAATTTAGATTCCAGCATGACTCCGAGAAACTGCAGAACAATTAGTATATGTTCAATTATAATTTGAAATACAAGAATCCCTCAGAACGAATCATTTCTCCTTCTTCTAACCGGATCAAGTATTCAATCTGACCGAAACGATCCACAATCCTTACCCTAGAACATAAGATTAATATTAACGAAAAAGAATTCTTACAGCTTTCTCGCGAGCTCCAAGCTCGACATGGAATCCTCGACGGGATTGAGCTAAGGCACCGTCCGTCTTCTGCAAAAGATCAAACGATCCTGTCATAAATCAGAACAGTCGAACCATATCCGTTGATAAGAATAAATCCACACGAAAAATACCTGGGAAGAAGATCTGAGGTGAGACGCAATCGAAGTATTGTTGAATAAAAACGCCATTTCCGATGACGAGCAAAAAGTAAGACAATTGCAGATTAGTAACGATGAACGACGAATGAACGACGAATGAAGACGAAAGCGCAGGAGTAACTATCTGTAAAGTTCCCAGAAATATGCGACTTCAATTGTAATTTTAAGCTTCTTACCTTTTACCCAAACCTAAAATTTAGTTACATTTTAGCCCCAAAGTTATTTTATAGACAATTGTCATCCTCTTCTCTTATAGTGTTATAACTTCGCAATTTGATGCAAAACTTATGAGCTCGAGTATGAGTCGTAGAGATTGAATCATTTTATAAATTTTTGTTAATCTATTTACCGGAATAAAAAGGCAACAAAGTCTGAGAACTACATATGTGGGGAAAAAGAAGACAATTCCGAACCAAAACATGAGTTCTAATTCTGGTTATCTAGACTGAACCAGTAAAACTCATAAGAGGGCAATCCTCAGGTGACGCTACTACTTTAGCTTTTGCTTTTGGTTTAGCAACATTCTTCTTGCAATTGCTGCAGAGCTTACCATGTGTGTACAACAGACAGTTCAGATCAAACTTGAGCTCATCTGGGATCCTGCGGTTGAGATGAACATACGTTTTGTTCCGATCTGCTGTTTTCGGTACCCAACCTAACGCCTTTGCGATCTCAAATACCTGTTTCAGTCAGTTTGTTAACTCAGTTTTTGTCAGCATGATCCAACGAGAAACACAAACACAAGAATTACAGAGATACTGACATGAGTGTCTACAGGGAAATCATTGTGCTGGAGATTGAACAACAGAACACAAGAAACCTGTAAATCATCGAAACACCTCCTCGGTTAGTTTCCAAAATTTAACTTCATTCTCACTGTTACACTGATAACATTAGCTTTCAGCATAAGAAGGCTCTAAAAATCGTTCTTTCAAACGAAGGGAGGAAAAAGGAGGGCTCTTACCGTTTTGGGTCCTATTCCTTTAAAATGAGAGAGCTCGGTTTTCACTTCTTCTACTGAGAAACTGCGTAGGTACTCCAAGCACAGTGTGCTTCTCTCGTTCTGCAAACGGTTCAAAATGTTCTTGATACACGCAGCCTTTTTCGGGGCCAGTCCTCCACATCGTATAGCACTCTCAATTGATGTTGGTTCAGCAGCCAAAACCTACAATGGAAGCAGTAGAAGAATCAGTATCAACACAAATTTGTTTTTACTAAACAGTGACAACATGCAGTTTCTCAAAACTTTTAAGCAAAATCTTAAGGATAATTAAGCTCACAGCTTCCCCTTTATGTCCAAGAACAAGCTTTAGCTGAATCAGGAAACTTAAGCATAGAATGATTGAACTATTTATATGCATTGATCCAAAACTACATCTCATCTTGAATTCATAACTATATAAACTTCACAACACCTAGAACTTAGCATTCCAAATTCTTCCTTCCAATTAGAAATAAACAGAGAAAACATAGAGCTAGGAGAACTTTACATCTTCCCATTTCGGAAATGCAGCTTTAAGAGACGCGAAAGCCCTTTGGGAATTGACCTCAGTTGTATTCTGGGAAAGAAGAATTTTAACCAGCCCATCAAGCACACTCTCCTCCTTTTCCTCCGCCAGTCCATCCAATGGCTCTGATTTCAGTGTCATTGCATGGTGACCATCGACGGCGGAAAATGATCGGAGTCTCTGGCGACGGTAGTGGGCGAACTCGGGAGGAAAACCATGGAGAGACAACAAAGCGTCCCTTACGTCTCGACATTCTTCAGCGGTAGGTCTAAACAACGTAGGGTAAGGTTCGTTGCCGTCGACGGTGGATTTATTAGCCGGAGTTTTCGAGTCGCCGTCGTCTTGCTTTAGGCGTTTCCTTTTCATCTCGTATAAAATCACTGACCGGTCAGATCGGTTTACAATTTTGTTTTGATTCGATTTATTCTTTATCAACGAAACAGTTTAGTGGGAATTGGGTCGGTTTACTATAGCCCTGAGCCACTGACCCTAATTGCATAACTTTTGGCCGAACTTAGAAGGAAGGCCTAGTCAAGCCGATTGGTAATGAACTTTCCATGTATGTGTGGTTGGAGGAATGGATTTTCATCAGATTCTGAAGCCTTCGGTTAGCTAATATATCTTTCTGCGGGTTTCTGCTTTTCTGGAAAGTCAAAGTTGGAATTTAGAATTTTTTTTTGATTTTTCCCATTCTACGAATGTGAGACAAATCTGTGTCATGAAACCTTAGCCATATGGGGTAGATACTTAGACATGGGCATATAACTCTAGTAGGTAAATTTGTTCGGTGTCGATGTTCACGACACCAAGTTCATTTCATTCATGTATCGGTTATTCTCTCATTTCCAACAATCTCATGGTTCTCCTAGGCTTGAGTTTGGGGTAGTCTTTTCGAGGATGTTGTCAGTAGAGGCGTGCCTAGTAAAACTGAGCTATTTGATGATGTAAATATGCCTTATGTCCCATTCAATCTGGATAAAAAGCACTGGATTGCTTTATGTATCCATGAACAAGTCGATAGACTTGTTCTTTGTACAGTCGCCGGAGACACAAATTATAAGATAGAAACAACAAGCACTTAAAACAAATATTAAAGCAGCGATTGAAAATTTGTTGAAAACTGAATAAAATTATAGGTTGTTGATGTTGCTAATAATTTTAGCGACCACCAGCGATAACTAACTTTCAATCGCTACTTAACTTTAGCGACTCACTTATGTTAAATATACTTCACAATAACGTAAATTGTTCGTCGATGTTGCTTGGTCGCACGACTGTTCAAAGTACAGGCCTGATACCATTTATGTTTTGATATGCAATGTTGAACTTCAGAATCATGCGAGAAAAAAAAGTGTAACCTTAATTACAATCATATTGCCCTATCTGCTAAGACAAGTGGATGCCTCAGAGTGGATGAGCAAAATAAGTTCAATTCCTGGATTATATTATATTACTTGGCTTTTATATTTTTTGTTTAGCCGCTATATTTTCCTATATTGTGTACCCTTTTTGGGGTCAAATAAGTCCCACTGCCTCGGGTTGAGTCAATTAATGATTATGGTATAATGTGAAAGAAAAGCTGAAGCTTAGAGAAGAAGAAAATTTTCTTTCTCCTTACTTTTTGCAACGATTACATCAGTCCTTTCTTTATAGCTCAATACAACTTTCTAGATGCCAGATGTCAGCATTCTGGTTCATCATACAATTGCAAAATGAAATATCTGATTTGTGTTGAGATTTGGAATTCAGGACTGGTTTTAATCGTTTTCTTGTTGCAGGATAATTCTTTGTCCTTATCCGCAGAAGATATTTCTTGAGCTGACGTAGATTTCAAAGGCTTCAATTCACTGATGGGCCTTGCATCAATTCTTGAGCCCAATTCATGAGTTGCTTGGACGACAGCGTTTTGGTGTTGCTCTTCACCCTCCTGCAAACTTGGTGACGGTGGAACATTGACGCAGAGTTTGAACTATTGAGATTGAAAGGGGCACTGGTAGGGACTTGGTAAATATGTCTGTAATTTGATGAAAAGAAGGTATGTGCTTCACGTGAAGAGTTCTAAGCGCAACTCGTTCCCTTACATAATGATGATCGATTGCAACCATGGAATGTAGGATTCGCCGTGAGATAAACCGCAGATAAGTTATCGCAGAGTAATTCAGGAGTAGCTGGTAAAGAGACACCAAGTTCTTGAGGGAGAAAACTGATCCAAGTGAGCTCGGAAGCAGCATCGGACACGGTTCTATATTCTGCCTCTGTTGAGCTCTTTGATATTATGTTTTGCTTCCGACATGACCATGAAATTAGGTTTGTGCCTAGATAAGTGCAATAACCACCCGTAGATCTTCTTTTAAGTTTGCACCTAGCCCAATCACTATCGTTATAGGCTCGTAATGTGGAATCTGTGTTTTTATTGAAGTTAAGACCCATTGTGATTGTACCTTTGATGTACTGGAGGATACATTTGAGTAGTTGAAAGTCAAAACTAGTTGGCTTATGTATCTTTTAGCACACAAAATTAACAGCAAAATGTATGTCTGACCTGGTGAGTGTTAAGTATTGTAGCTTGCCTGCCAAACGCCTAAAATCAATGGAATTCTCAAATAATTCATCTTGTGCAGGTACCTTATCCAACAGAAGTGAAGGAGGGGTAGCTACACGTGAGCATTCTGTTATAGCAGCTACTAGAAGAAGGTCTTCAGCATATTGTTGTTGAAACAAAAACAAGCTTGATTAATGAAAGTGAGCTCGAACACCGAGAAAGTAATGGAGTTGCCCTACTTTTGCAAGTCAAGCCCATTGGGCACATTTTATTTATTGAGATTATGGTTGACATAACTTGTTTCGTTTATGAGTTACAAAGATTTCATCATTAAGCATAATTATTGGCTTAAATTGAAAGGCCCAAGAGAAGAGTATTCTGGAAGCACAAAGATGGTGTTATCCTTAGTAGAGGATGCCACGTGTGAGTATCCAGTGAATATCAACATGCGCGCCACCAATGACTTGACAAAACCTTCGCCATTAACCCTTCACCCTATGCTTTTTTCAATGATGAATCTATGTGGTTAATCGCCCTGTCCGACGAGATTCCTTTGTTCGATCTACTTGGAAAATCATCTCTACTCAAATCAACTTTTGATTGAGCCATCTTTCGGTATAGAAGCTGCTAAATCCGGTGAAACCTCTAGAAACCCAATGAGAAACAACAGTTACCAACATCATCTTTGGTAATAGAAAAAGCCAATGGAAGAAATATTCGGATCTCATCACCTGTAAAAAATAAAATCCAAAGAAAAGCAAAGAAAAAAAAATTGACTAAATCCGGAGTGCCACCAGCAAAGACACCGAAAAGAAACGATCAAAGTCGGAGATGATAGTTAAATTATTTTTAATTATTTTAAGGGTGTTATGTGACCACCTTAGACCACCTCTAATGGAGGTTCTTAGAAGAGTCTCTTAAAAGTAAAAAAATGAAATGTATTAATAAGAGAAAAGAGTGAATAAGATGAGTCTCTTAAATAAGATATTTAAGACCACATCCACTAGAGTTTCTTAGGAGGGGTTCTAAAGAATTTAAAAAACAAAAAATTAGAAAACTATGAAAGAGAGTAAAATGGGGTTTTATGTGAGAACCCTTCAACAAACCATAAGAGATTGCATACTTGTTGGTTTTTGATTGGTCTAATTTTTATTAAAAAATTAAAATTTAATTGTGTAAAACCTTTTAATTAAATATTATTGTTAAAATTCTTAAATACTCATTTGGGTATTTTAACTAATGGACATGTATCAAAAGACTATAAGATGTACCAAAAGACTCTTACATATGCGGCTTGCTATTATTGGTCCTTTTTTCTATATTTAAAATTATATTAGAAAAATATATTATATTAAAATATTAGTTTTAATGATTAAGAGACTCAAAACAAAAAACTTATAGATGAGATGGTCTTATGCTCTATAGAAGTCCGCTATTATTAATGGTAATATAAATTGAAATTTCCCGGTTCGATATAATGGAAGCCAAACAAATATTGCAATTAGATCTCAATATCTGTTGATGCTAAGACTCAACACTCGTAAGAATCATGGAACTTTGAATCGAATACTTTATTGAACGAAAATAGATTACAAACGAAGGTTGAACAATTCCTTTGTTTGACTCCCAAGCTCTAGGGTTTTCTCTCTCTATTTTCTATATCTCTTTTTGAGGTTATTGACTAGTATTTATAGGCTTTTAGACCTAGGATTTCGGAGAATATTCTCTCGAGATTCCCCAAGATTTTCGGCGAGCATGGAGAAGGTTGGTTGCTCGCTTAGTCGGCTGCGCTTTTTGTGCTCGCCCCCAAAGATGTTACGCAGCTCGCCTAATCTCTTGCTCGGCCCATCTTCTCTAATCCATTATTATTGGGCCTCTTAAGGATTTTGGGCTTGGTACCAACAGGAGCCCCCCAGCTTTTGAAGCAGTTTAGTCGGTTCAGAAGCGTATCGTGTTGGAGATTTTTCCTTTTCCTTTGATAAGCTCATATCTTCGAGCTAGGTTTTCCATGCTTGATTTGCTTCTGTTCCCTCTTCTATTTATACCGGTCCTTTGCCTTCTTTCTTTGCATCCCTAAGTGACCTTTGCAAGGATGTCTTCTACAGACTGAGTAAGCAAAGACACTAAAACCAATGGTTCTCATTCTCTCTGTGTTCCTAGAGTTTTTGCTTTCGGTATTTCATGTCTCGAGGATGACTCGTGTTATTTTTCTTTCAGGTCGCAATCCCCGCTCCCGCGGAGGCCAAAATCGTCCTCAATCGATGGTATACATGCGCCCCAACACTAGAGGAGCTTTGTCTGGCGATCTTCCTCTTGTTGGCCGGAGGAAGGTTGACGAGCATCTGGGCAAACGATCGCGTGCGGATAGTACTTGCGATAACATGGTGATTTCCACTGACTCGGAGAAAGAGGGCGAGCGACAACTTACCAGTGTCCCTACTTCTGCTCGCGGGAAACGTCCTGATTATATCGCTCCAAAATTTCATTGGAGTTTCTCGCACACTCAGAATTACCCTGTAACCGAGGACAAAGATGCTATGTCGATCGTCCTTCGTCACTTTAAACACCGCAACTGTGCTATCCCCGCATTTTCTGACATGGCGGAGAGCACGACTTACTCCGATGTTCTGGACAGTTTTGGACAGGTAGGACAATTTTTACCGATTTGCTTACTATTATTGCATATGACAACATTACTTATTCTTTTGCAGGTTGTAGCAGCTTTCAACCGCTATGTTAGCGTGTGCGAAGCTCGATTCTCGTCTCCTGTTGCTCATGAACCGAACAAGATGGTTGATACCTTGGCGAGCATGCTCAGCACTGCTCAAGAAAAAGAGACTAAAAATACGGCCGAGCTTAAGCGCCTCTCAAGTCGCCTTGTTTTGGCGAACAAGAGGATCTCCAAACTTGAAGGCTTATTGCAGCAGGAACGTCTTGGTCGGGAATCTTCCACGGAGATTGCGGTTACTGCAGCCACAGAAGGTTTGTCGTCTAAGCATCGCAACGATCTTTCTCAACTGCAATCTCGCTTTGACAAGAAAGACCAAGAGGGGAGAATTGAGGCTGAGGTTTCTGATGTTGGTGTCCGTTTAGACATGATTAATAAGATGAAGAAGGGAGACGTTAATCTTAAATCGGAGGAAGCTCGACTTCACGACAAGTTGTCCGGGCTTGAAGTTGACCTTAGTCTCTTGGATTAT